>PVIC010000298.1:0-136340 GCA_004025085.1 Thryonomys swinderianus | reverse complement strand
TGTCTCAAAATTAGGTTGGATGATGGGTTTATTCCAAACTTCTGTGTCAAATCTAGTAACTCTCATTGTACGACAGCCTTTCTGATGTTCTACTTTAAGTCAACACATTAATTTGTTTTCATGTATGTATTTATTATTTTTTACTGGCAACATAAGAAATGCAAATTGCTTGGCAGCTTTAGATGGCCCTTATTCATTATTATATCACAGTTCTAGAAAGGTCCGTGTTCAACATAGCTCAGCCAGGCGTCCGATCTGGCCTTCACAAGGCTGGGATCAAAGTATCACTGGGGCTGTGTTTTTTCTTCTTTGGAGGTTTTGAGAATAAAATTGATCCCGCTCTTGTTCTAGACTGCTTTGCATTTCTATACCAGGATATCACAGGCTGGATAATTTATAATGAAATTTTTCTTTCTCATAGTTCAGAGAGAGAGAGAGAGAGAGAGAGAGAAAGAACTGATGTTACCTATCTGAAAACCATATCTGGAGATAAGTAACCTTGTTGTCTTTAGATGAGCATATTAATCCATTCTTAAGGGAGCAGACTCCATGACTCTATCACCTTTCTCAAATGTCCCACCAATGTTGCTGCCTTGGGAATTAAGTTTGCAATCACCTGGGCCGGAGGGTTAGCTCAGTGGTTCCAGCGCCTGCCTCGCAAGCGCAAGGTCCTGAGTTCGATCCCCGGTAACCACATATAATGCTGGGCGTGGAGACACGCCCACCGACAATCAACACTGCATACCACAATGCCGGACGTGGTGGCTCACGCCTGTAATTCCAGCACTCGGGAGGCAGAGACAGGAGGATTGCTGAGTTCGCGGTGGCTTGCCTGGGCACCATAGTGAGCTCAGGGCCAGCCTGAACTACAAAGTGAGACCCTGTCTCCAAAAAGCAAAAAAAAAAAAAAAAGTTTGCAATCACCTTTGGGGGACACACCCAAACTATGACAAAGTTCCTTCATTTTTCAGAACATCTAGTTTCTCCCAGTTGTAAAGCTGGGTTCCTGTGTCTTTGCTGGCTGTCACACAGATGTCGTTCTCATCTCCTGGACACTGCCCACATTCCTTAGCTCAGGGCTTCCTTTCTAAATGAGCCAAGTTGGCAATGGAACATGGCATATTTTGCAGGCTTGAAATTGTACTGACTTTTTTCTTTTGCTTTTCTCTTCTGCTTTTTAGAATTTTTTATGATCATATTGGGCCTTCCTAACTGATTTCAGGATAACCACTTTATTTTAAAATCTGACATTTAGTAACATTAATTCTATCTGCACAATACTTTCACAGTTGTAGCTATATTGGTATTTGGGTAATATAGGCTTGATAAATTTGCATGATACCTTTAGATTTCTGTTTTTCTACAAAGTCTCATTGCCAAAAATATAGGCCTGTCTTGGAATCAAGTAGTCACCTTCTTATTAACCTATGTATTCTGGACTCTTCTCTAGCCTGTGACTTGACTCTTTTTCTAAAATTTTTAAACAGTATTATCTATTGGAAATATTCTAACTTCTAGTTAGCTTACCATCAATAAATCACCACTATTTCTTGAACTTCTTAATGATGATTGTCTACCTGTATTACTATCAGTACATTCAATCATTCATTTATTCAAAAATATTTATTGAGCAGTTGTTTCAGGCTAAGTATCCCCCTAGGAGCCAGCAGTACATAGCCATAAATAACAAAGATATATGCTCAAGTAGCCACATTTGTAGATCTGTGTATATTATGGGGATAGTAAACATATGAGTGAACATATAATGTAACTGAAAGTTGTTATAAGTAGGATAAAAAACTGAAGCACGAATCTTATCTATTAGGTTGAGGTTATTAGAGGCAATCTCTTGGAGATAGAATAGTCAAACAAGCATTTTATAAAAGAGAGGGAGGTAATATATATTTGAAAAACAATGCTCTATGCAAGAAGTCTAGACATGGTTCAGGGGAGCGGAGTAACTGGAACAGTGAGCTGGGTCTGAGGGACAGAGGAAGTTTATGAAGTAGGCAGGCCTTTCCTGTGGGACCTTGCAGGTCTCAGGAGAGACATTCTTCTTCACTTTGAGTTACATAGAAAAGCACTGGAAGATTTGTAACAGAGGAATTAAATGATCCAATATGGTGTTATATGACCAGTCTTCCTGATAAAGGAATCAAGAAGCCTCATTTAAAAGCATTTGCTGTTTTCAGGTCAGGAAGAGTTGGTGATTTGGGTTTAGGTGGTAGCAATGGAGGAGCTAGGAAATGAGTGGTTGTTGTATATAACCTCAAAGGAAGGGACGTCTGCTATTTTTATTCACAGGGAAACATTTTCTGATAGGATCATAGAGAGTTATATCTCTAGCATCTCTTCACTAAACTGCCTCTAAAGACTGTGGTGTTTTTATATCTTCCATCTGATCCTATCCAATTCTAAATCCTCATCTCCTTCTTGAAAACTCTAACATCTAGAGAACAAGAGAAAATATATTTAAAAGTTAGAGGAATAGTAAAGGAGCCTGAGAGCAAAGAAACAATCTAGGTACATTCTTCACAATGTTTATAAGGTAAAAGATGTATTTGGAATACAAAGAGCTAATTGTTCTGACATTATTATAGATGAAACACCTCTTTTTCATCTTGAACTAGTTCAGGAACTGTTTTCTGGAATGAATCTACTTATAAGTTATTGGGAAATATGATTGTTTTGTTTTCTGAGATTTAGATCCTTTGAATCACAGTAACAACAGCAGGAACAAAAGGATGATACTTTCAGTTCAAGGCAAATCCAGAGGAAGGATGAAGTGGGTAAAGCATGGCCATCACTAGGAGGGAGACACCTACGTCACAGGCAACCTCACTGATGTATGTTAGACAGTGGCCTTGAGTCTTAGGGGTCCATCTTCTCCTCCATTGTCCCTACGGATACGCTTCAGATGGTGAATTCAATTCTCTTTACTTGTATAATAGACATGGGCAGAAACATTGAGAAGCAGAGTTTTAATACACTGTTCCTTCTCACCTGTATCCAAACAAAAGTAGTCGATTTGTCTTCAGCATCCTTCTCAGAGCTCAAAATCCAAATTTTCAGAATCCAGGGATTTGAAGGGTTGACTGTAATCATTTATTTTGTGGAAAATCATAGAGCTGACTAGACAAAACACTGTATATACACTGTGTATATATAAAATATATCTATTATGTATAAAAAACATTATATACAGTGTATATATACAGTGCATATATATTTTATGTATATAAAACACTATACTGTATATATATTTTATATATATATAAAACACTGTATATATACAATGTATATATGTACAGTGCATATATATAGTGTTTTGTCTATGCAGCTCTATGATTTATATATAAAGATGCAATATATACATATTATAAAGTATACTTTATATAATGCAATATTATATATATGTATAAAGATGCAATAGGTTCTAGATTTAAAGATGATTTGGACTTCATAAACATTTTTTATGCACTTCTAACTACCTTCATTCTACTTTTTTTTTTTTTTTCGCGGTACACGGGATTGAACTCAGGCCCTTGTGCTGCCAGGTAGGCCCGGTGCCACTGGGCTAAATTGCCAGCCCATCCTACTATTGTAAAAGCTACCACTCAGAACATTCTTATGTCCTTGACAGTGAAACGGCTCATTATCAGCTGCAAAGTATGGAAGGCTAGCTGCTGAACTTTAAGAGTTTTTTTTTCTTTTTGCCTTTACTAACAATTTAACAGTGCTCAAAGTAAATATTGTATCCTCTGTCTTTAAACAGTAGTCCTCTGTCCCTCTCTTCGCTCCACTCTATCCTTGTCCTTTGCCTGTTTCTCCATAGTTTCCTTGGCACTTTGGCTGGAATTTCAGAACTGTTCTCGCTGTACTTGGAGCCCAGATGCAAGGACACGAACGTTCCCTCCCCCCCCACCTCACAAGCCCTCCATTCACCCTGCCTTTGCTCCCCCAGACTCACTGTCTACCAAGGGGTAAGACTGCAGGAATTAATAACAAATACCTGAGGTGCTCACAGTTGCTTGTCACTTGGTAAAAGCTCCATAGTCACTCAGATTTGTTACAGTCTGTCATCTGCAATACTGGAACCTTAACACCAACCTCACAAAGTTATGGAGAGAAAGTGCAGTAAAACTTTTGTCAGGAGGCGTTAGCACAGGGCCTGGCATGAGTCGCTGAACAACTCTTAGTCATGTCCTGATCACACAGTATGTATACTATCCTTTAAAACTATGTTTTTAATCATTACTTTAAAAACTACATGTGCCCCTCAGGAGAAAACATACAGTACTATGATTCTAAAATAACGCTCGCTGTAAGAGGAAAACTCAATGTTTGTTCCTTATACTGAACAGTTATGATGTGGAGTTTAAAAGGAACCCATGATGTTAGGAAAACTAACACTCTGAATCTGTTACCAAATAAAAAGAATTGCTAGAGAATCTCAATGGGAAAAAAAGTTCTTCACTTATATTATTATCTCAGCTCTTTAAATTTACGTCTGGAGTAAATTTATATGTAAAACTAAAAGCAATACAAATTTTGTTGTTTGTTGTTCCTAAATTAACACCGAATTTCAAAATGGTCACACTTCAAGGATGGATAACTGAGTTAGAGGAACTTGAAGTAGCAGTTCCACTGTACCTTAAGAGGTAATACTGTCTATGCCACAGTGGATAGATAATAGAAGTCACAAAGAGTATTGGACTCTCTCGAGACCTGCTTTTGTACTACTGTTATGAGGAAATTTAAAACAAATAGACAGTAGTTTCCCCTCTAAAACATATGACATACAGTAATACTTCAAAGTAGTTTACAGTTTATATTTATTGTGTCCACTGAAACCACAAAACCAATGCTTAGCTTTACAGTTGTAAGTCACACACAGGAAAATGCTTTACACAATGAGATATTGTTCCTCAATGCAAACTATTACAGTATAGATAGGTCCCAGACGGCTCAGTTCAAGCGGTTTGCCTGAATAATAGAGCTATTATGGACTGCAGCCTAAAAGATGCAGCAATGGTTGAAGTAGTTGACTCAAATTTGAAGTTTGCCAAAGCTAAAGACACATTTTAAATGAGACCCATCTTGGTGTTTCTAAGAGTTTTGGTCTTTCTACTGCATTATATGTGATCGCTTCTGGAAAAGTGAGGATAATAAGCAGTTTACAATTTTATATCTTATGTACAGTATGTAAATCTTCATTATTTTTCTCTATCAATGAAAGTATGTTTCAACACTTAAAAATCTCAACTATGTCTACTTAAGTTATTACTTAACTTTACTCAGTCATTAATATATCAAATTATTTGTGCTACTGCTATGTCAAATGGAACATATCAATTTGGTTATCTGCAGGTTCTATTTATGAAGTATATGTGTGTTTGCCACTAAGATGTCATTACTAAATGTAAAGAGTGTTTGTCAGCCCTAACTGTAGCAAGATAAACCAACCATAATCATTTCATGCCTGTGTACAATGCAAAAATATCATTCAGAGAGTATATAGTTCTTAAAATGTCTAGCTGCAGTTACACAACATGAACTTCTAAATATATTCTCAGATAGGAAACATGCTTCTAATACACCATGAGTTGTGAAAGAAAAGGTTGAGATATAGTCATTAAGTGTTTACTATGGTCATAAAATATCACAAAGTTAAAACAAGTTATGGCAAATACACCAGTTCAAATGTAATGTTGATGGTTTAAAAACATCGAAATGTGACTCATTTAAATACGACTTTGATTTGACAGACTTCAAATTCTGTTGACAACTTCAATAGCCTCAACTGCACATACAGTATATGTCACTGAGCACTGTTGGTCAGAATGACTGTCAATTACGTCTATTTTCTGAACTTCAAGTATGAAGTTGTGCACAGACTTGACAAAAACTTAGAGGACTTACTTGGAAATTGTTAAGATCGCAAAGAAGTACAACTAAGAAATACTACATTCAGCAGTTGATCATGGAAGATGTTAGCACCTTAGTAACAATTCTTCACTGGATGTGCCAAAGGAAAATGAAAATAAAAATGCCCTCTTTTACTTATAAATGAGTTTTCCTCACAGTGTTAAACTCCAGGTCACAGATGTGGCAAAACCTTGTAGCAAGATGGACCATTATTTTATCTTCTCCATAGATCTATGCAGTCTATGAGGGCTGCTAATGGAGCCCCAAGATAGGAATTGGAGACAGTGAAATTATACCTAAAGTGCTAATAAATTTATAAGGTGCATTAACAGGAATAGCTAATATGTATACTAAAATCTTACTCTCAGAACAAACAAATTCGAACAACACTTTCCTTTACTTTGCTCTCCACAAAATCACTAGGCATTTACCAGATAGGTGAATGCTTTGCTGATGTGAACATTGTCTTGTATTCCCATTCTTTGGCTAATGCCTGGTTCCATCTTTCAATATGTTGCTATACTTTAATTAAACAGAGCACAACTGTGTTATAGACTGATGTGTTTTATGAAATAACTCAACAAATTATTTTGTAGTTTAGGCTAACAGAGGCTACTAGGAAGATTTCTTTTTTTTGTAGACTAGTAAGGTCAGTTTATCTACCTCTGATTATATAAAACTATAGATTGTTGGCAAGTGAGAAAAATAACAGGAAAACATATAAATTCCTTTTCTATGAGTTCAATGACAAAGCACCTTGACTTTGTTTCTTATATGTATTTCTGTACTCAGGGTGATGTCATTTATTGGTAGTGGTGAACGCTACAAAAAATAAGGTATTAGTCCTCAAATTTAATGAGAAGGACTTACTAATATACACTCACCTTGCCAGTGAAATTTCAATCTTGCTAGATAACTAGCAAGATTGGGTCATTATGAAATTCCAGCTTATTTACAAACAAGCCTTGAATTTCTTCAGTGGCTGCGCTCACCACTTTCCCTTCCCTGACACAGTGAGCTTGTGAGCAAACACAGAGTCAGCAGAGGACATCAGGAGCTGGGGTGGAGCCCAGGCTCCTGCTGTGGGTCTGAGAGCACTTTGCTTCTGGAGGGGAGAGGGGCCCAGCACAGCCACAGCCAAGAGGCCGGTCCCTGCTCTCAGAGGTCCTGCTGCTGCCTCTCCTCAGTATGATCACTGCTCGGGGCAATTTAGTAGTTATAAAAAAAATCACATTTCACCAATAGGTAGCCAATGTTTATACAAACAGCTAGAATGACTGACAGCCAAATCACAGAAATCCAATTTTCTGTGTTACAGACACTAGAGGCTAAGTGAGATTAACTTCCTGCTGTCCCTCAAGCAACAGAAGACAAGTTTTGCTCTTCCTGTTCTTCTTACCCCTCAGAAGTTGTGTGTAAAGGACTTCCAGATATACACCACCAGCCTTTTGTGTTTATCCATCGAGTGAATGAACCTGATTTTTTCACTTAGATCTTAGCTTCACTGCAAAGCCTCTGGCTTGGGATGGCGAACCTTGTAGAGCTTTCAATGACGCAAACAGCCTTTGTGCCATAGGTTCGCCACCTGTGCTATACTATCTGTGTGCTCAAATTTAAACGTTGCACCTTAGTTGATCAAATAAGCATTTTCTCTTATCTTGAAAAAAATTTGTGTTAGTGAAATATAAAAGACCTCTTGTTGGAACTACAGGTAATGAACACTACTGATGAAGAAAGATTAAATTTAAAATTTCCCTGTTAAGAAGAATGATAGCATCAGAATAATGAAGCACAAGAATATATATAAACACTTGATTCACACAGAAAGCTTTCTGTATAAAAAATACAAAAGCAACCAGTGCTATATATTATGTAAACTCACAAAATGTACTTTATACACAAACATGAAGCATAAATTAAAAAGTAAGACAATAGGAAAACGATTTAAATATAGAAGAATTTGCACATATTTTTGTTAAATAAGAATAAATAATTTTATCACACAAATTCACATACCAGTTGCAAAAACAATAAATTACTTATTCTCAGTGCTGCAACTTTTTTGTTTGTGATTCATCCCTTAATTCTTAGTTAAATGGGATAAAACTGTTTCCACAGGAAGGCAAAGGGAACTGAATTTGTTAAATAAATTACAACAATGTTCTTAGGCTTCTAAACCACAAGCAGGACTTAATTTAACCTTTTCTATTCTAAAGAAAATAAAGGCTATTTTCTTCTGGGGTTCCTCTGTACTTAATAAAACTCTTATGTGCTCAGTTATGCAAATAAGATTAAATTTTTATAAACCTGAGCATTGTAAAACACAAGCTTCTCTTTTCCCTCTCTTTTTGTCATCTTGACCCTTAAGTTTTTTTCTTTCAAATTCAAGAGGCAGTTACAGAAAGGTGAAAAACAGTATAAAAATCAAGCTTTACTGAGTTCCAAAGCCATAGAATACTTTTTTGCTCATTGTTTTTATTTTGTCTACTGAATATTCCATTTCTCTGAATTTCATCCTTAAGTCTATATGGCTTTCCTTAAGAGTTGGACACACATTCCTCAACCTAGTGAAATTCATTTAAGAAAAGGAGAGAAACTTAGAAACCCTGAATAGTGGTTTATTTATTCTAACCTTTCTAGGATTGCTTCAGTGTGAAGTATAGAACTTCATGAATTTGGGGAAAAGTGAGTAATTGATAAATACTCTTAAAAATCTATGAAAAGAGTACAGGGAAGCAGAATAGGAGACAACAAAGTTTACTCTTCGATAGTTTTTAATGTTGGAAATATCACAGAAGATGAGAATGAGTTCTGGCACATTTAAATTATTTGATTAAAATAATTTTTAAAATTGGATAAAGTAACACTGAACTTCATATAAATTCTGTTCTTCCAATAAGATGGCAGTGTGATTTTTAAGTTCTATTTTATTTTCTGAGTGATTTAACTAGCTTTTTTCCCTGTTCTTGCCTTCTTATTTGGTGATCTCCATCAAATATATGGTTCCCATCCTATGTAGAACTGATTCCTGAATTAATAAGTTTCTTAAGATAAAATTACTCTGTTTAAAGTAAAATCATTCTCTGAAAACTCAAAGGATGATTATTTTAAAAATAATTTCTGAAAAAAACATATCAAACACTGAGACACATTTTATAGCCCCTGAAATGAATGAATTAATGTAATATAGTGGGATCCATTATATAATTCTTTCATAATAAAACATCTTGTACTAAAAAATAAATTCTCATAAGTTTAATGGAACCCAATCAATGATTCCCTAAACTTCCTATATTTAAATGTTAACAACAGGCACATTTGGTATGTTTATTATAAAATTTTATATAGCATGGCTTTTTAGTATTTCACAAAGAAAAATAGATCTTTATGGACTAAAATATCTTTGATTTTTCTAAATTATGGGCATGTGGATATGTAGTTTACACTCTAAAAAGAGATTTTCATATATATGATTATAAAACATTTTGAATGCCCGACTCTTTAAACGTCTAACCTACATAGATAAGATATGGAAATAAATGCAATAAACTTCCTGAAAATCATAATATTTTATCATTCCTCCATGTACTGGTACAACCAAACACTTTCTAATTGGGAAAATCTTTAATAGAGTAGGAATGGATTTACATTAAATTTAAGAAGTTATTGCCTGTGCTGTGGAAACAGTCTTAATTGCAATCACTTTTTTGGATTAACCACCTTGATGTCGATTACCTCTTCCAGATGTGGTTTATTACCAATTGACCTTTAATCTGTCTATGAAACCAAACCAAAAAGAAATACAAAGCATTGTAGATTTTCAGAACCACTGAATGAAACAGACAAACAAGGAAAAACAAACATGCTTGAAAGGCTTGCTGGTGAGAGGTATACCAATGTTTAAAGTGGTGTGTGTAATAAAGAACTCTATGCTGTGTGTTCTGTATGTATACTACACATTGTAAGATAGTAGTTGGGAACCAAAGAAAGAGAAATAAGTTGTGAAAATATAAATTGAAAACATGGTGACATATAATTTGTCTTCAAAATTCCAACACAAGGAAACTAAATTTTCAACTCTTGAATATTGATCATATACACACACACACACAAACATGATTTCTACATTCTATCAGTACGTTACTTTGGCTGGCTGTCTGAATTAAAAAAATAATAATAATACAGGCAGCCACGGGTTTAAGTAGATGGACCCAGGTATATGTTTAAATGACTAAATACACTGAGATTCTTTCTCTTCTCAGAATTTCTCAAAAAATGCTTGCTGTTAAAATGGTTTTTGAATATATTGTCTCCTTTAGTCAGAAAATATACTAAGTCTTATTAAAACAGCAGCAAGTTCTTAATTTCCAGTAAAATATCCACAGCTCTTTCTGGAAACTCAGAGTTGAAATAGCTGTAGATCTACTTTGGTCAGACACTTTTTGATAGAAATATACACATACATATATATATATAAGTATATATATATATGTGTACATATATATACATATATATATGTATATATATATATATATATATATATATATATATATATATAGTTACACACACACACACATAAAAGAACCAGGTGATATAAAGTGACATACCAAGGGAAAACGTACTTACAAACAGTAAAAATAAGCTACTGTGTATCATGGGTGAAACTGATTCCAATGCCTTGGAAGACATTCTATAAGAGGTAGGTGACAAAGAGGAGACTCTTCCGCTGTCTTCAAATGTCCCCTGATTCTACATTCATTAGTGTTTTATTTATTTACTTTTTGTTCTTGCAAGCCCGGGGGATGTTAAAAAAACTCCGAAGTTGTTCCTATATTTCAAGGTCAGCATCGTCACGTGAGCCAGCGCCTGTCTCCGTCTGGGCACGGAGGGCAGATTCTGCCTATCATTTGACTCCTGGCAACACTGTCACTCAAGTGTGACTTTCTGTGCGTGGGGCAGACCTCTTGTTCACCACAGCTGCTGCATCAGTGATACGTCTTCCAGCTGTCTCTGTGCAGAAGAGCATGACCACAGGCTAACATTTCTTCAGCAAGCATTGTTTAAAAGCAGAAGGCCTCTGAGAGAGAAGACATCCCTTTGCTAACTTCCGGTTTCCATCCTGGCACTGCACGGTCCTCGTGTGCCAGCCTGTGTCGCAGGTCCTAGAGCAGGCAAGCCAGGGGCCTGTGACCCACTGCAGCTGGGCCGGGTGCAGCCCCACTTTATTACTGCCGTGGCTAGTGACAGAGTTCACCGCTGGAGTGGACTTCTTGGGGACAAAAAAGCTGTAGCGGACATCCAGGGCTTTCGTTGGGTCTGTGGCAAGAATCTGCACGATCAGAATTTCCTTGGTGGCAGCGTAACCCATTCCGTGCAAGAAGTCATCCCGGTGGCTCCAGCCGCTGTAGTTCATGACTGTGCCATTGATGTCGATGATGGTCTCGGACGTGGAGATCATGTACTTCCCGTTGATAAGGTACTCCCCGTTCTTCTTCTTCAGGGCTAAGTAAGCAGTGAATCTCGTCTGGTCTTTGGCTTTGAACTGTCGGACTTTTATGTGAGTTGCCCCTTCGGGGATCCTCACAACGTCAGTGTAACCCTTACTGGAAGGAGAGAGGTTCACAGAGGAGCAGAGAGAGGGGGAGGGGACAGGGACGGAGAGAGAGAGAGGGAGGAGGAGGAGGAGGAGGAGGAGGAGGAAAAGGAAAAGAGAAAGGAAGTCAACACTTAAACAGATAAACAGTAATTCTCTAAAAGTCTCCATCTCAATAGAAAGCCTTAATACTCTGAGGAGGTTAAATTGGTTTTAAAAATTAATTTTCTTATGACAAAATAAAATTGCAGTGAGGCTATCAAGTTGTGTACGATTAAAATTTTCAAAACTAGGATGATGTCAGCAGTCTACATTTATTTTCAAAATTAATACCAGGTTCATTTAATGATTTATATTCTATTACCATATTTATCAATATTGCTATCTTTACAAAGCTACTTCGTATTATATTTGGCATAAAATGAGGGATAAGAAAGTGTGAACCTCCAAGAAAATCTATCTTTAGTTAAATATAATATAAATGGTTGATGTTTTTCAAGGCTGTTTGCATATTAGAATGACCTGGGTATCTTTAGAAATTCCAAAGGCTGTACTGCACCCCAGACCACCAACTCTCCATCTTGCCAGATAAGGTACAGGAAACAGTATTTTTGAATCTCGAGATCAAGAGCACAGATTTAGTATTTGTTGGTCTGGAGATAAGAGTAAAGCTCTATTTCTGTTTCTGCTGGGGCTGTGGATGTTATAAGGTAAGATCCTGAATGTCAGGTAAAATTCTGTAATTGAATGATGGCCACCTCATACTATTATGAGTAAAGCAGATTTTAAAAGCTTGCTAAACATTCCTGAATGCTTGATCTCCATGTGATGTTCTGAAGATCGAATGAGGTTTTCGAGTAGGTGACAAGACTGAGTGTAAAGACCCATTTTCTGCTCAGGATAATGTACCAAGGTACAAACATTTCAACTCTCTATAAACTTGGAGCAATTGCTTAGACAAAAATGCTAATTAAGCATCGAGGAACTATACCAATGAGAAAGAGCAACATTTTGCCCAAATATCTGCCTTTATAAGAAAATTCGTTATAATGTCCTCCTGTTGTTAACTTACTTTACTGTCTTAGTTACACAAAGAGAAATGCAATTATTTATGTCGTTTGAAGAATGTGAAACTGACCTGTCTAATTTTCAGTTCCTACATTTTACCAAATAATATAATCAATTTGCAAGGCTTATGTTACATATCACTTGTTTTTATTGTGAATTTCTTCATCTGTTCATGTGACATCAAATGGGCAGATATTAGCTGTCAGCACAGAAACTTAAAATATTCTATTTAACTTTTTGCAAGTCCAAATATAATTTTATTATCAGGAAGCATAGTGAACAGCATATGAGGTATAATTTTAAAGATAATTCTCTTCCTCATCTAATTCATAAATTCCTTTCTTTCCCTTCCTTTTTTCTTTTTTCCTTTACCTCCTTCCTTCTTCCTTCCTTTCTTCTCTTCCCTTTTCTTTCTCTGTATATGTTCCTACACAATTAGGCAAATAATTATTATTTCATTAAAATAAGATCGGTAACCCATATTTAACTCCAAATAAATTTTCCAGCCTTACATTTTTAAGCATATCAAAGAAAATCTTCAGAGTTTTTCATCAATGTAATGTCTAATCTTTTTAGTAATCACTTTAATGTTGATTTGGTTTGTATATCACTTTCAAGTTCAAGATCACTATCACCTACGTTCCAAACATAAGTACACTCAACCCATATGAATCAGTAGTTTCCACAAACGATAAAAATCATCCTGTATCCCATCAGGTTCTTTAGTTACCTCAGTCATCATCTGACAGCATTATGTTTTATGCCAGAAACTGGCAATTCATCATTTAAAGCAAAACTGTAGAAGCCAAAGACATTGCTGCATGTATTTCCATAATTATTGGGTAGTTATAAACCAGAATAGTTCACTCCAAAACAGATTGTTATTCATGCCACTTCAATTAATGTACATTTTTTCAAAAGGAAACATTTTCTCAAGAAGAACACAGTCTACCAGTCGTCCTTTCTTAAATTATACTTTGGCAATAACCAGTCTGCAAGAGATGACTACAGTGAAATGCTAGCCCTCTTCCCATTGGCTGGCTGACTCTGTGAGACCCTGCGGACTGGGGCTGTAACAGTGATGAGTGTCCATTGAGCCACTAGCGCTTTATTCATCAATGTACTACTTGACCCGCGAGCCTCTTGCCGAGAGCTCTTGAAATATGAGTCCTCTGGGGTCGAATTTGCTGGTCTAAAGCCTCGCGCAGTTCATAGAAATGCAAAGGTTCTCTCTCATTACCTCTTTTTATTGAAGGTTCCAATAACTTTTGTGCAACTGGAGTTGTCCCCTCCACACACTCCACACTTGTCGTATTGCAGCTTGGACCCAATGACCCCGTCACAGCCGGTGCGCACACACCTGCCCCGCACGCAGACAGAGTTGCTGTAAGGCCTGCATTCGGTCCCGTCTGTCACCTGAAACGCAGGGCACATCTGGGCATCAGTGCTGGGCTCCTTTGGTAAGTTAGCAAGTTCTAATAGAGGCTAACTGGCTCAAATCAGGCACTGGAAAAGAACAGGCAATGAACAATGAGCCACTTAGTTTTCCTGAGCATTTAACTGAGAAACTCTTTGCCATCCTGGAAGTGAGCGAGTTAGAACAATTGAGTTATGCATTTTCTTTGCAGATTATGTTAGGTGATCCAAGGCACTGATCTCCATCTGTGTATGCGTTCCAAGTTCCCACAGTATTACAGCGCTACCTCGGTTCGTGAATTTAATTTGTTCTACAATTTTGGAAAAGGTGGTCGCATTTGTGTCTGTGTGGGAAAGATGGCCGCAGTCATCTCTGTCACTTGACGCAAACAAAAGCAAAATTTTGCCCAAATTTTGCCCAAAACTTCCTGTGAGCCAAATTGTTTGCCAACAGAAGTATTCAAGAGCCAAAGCATCACTGTATCTTGGCTTTTTACATGGACTGAAACAATATTTTCATTTAGTACATGAGACTGTCACTCTTGTGAACAGCTGAACATACTCAGCCTTCAGAACCTGAGATTCTTCTTTGTTTCATGTTCATTATTATAGTAACAAGTTGAAAATTTACCTTATTTAAAACCATGTCAGGGATGAACAAATATTCCTCTTTGTGTGCTAGAGTATTAGACAATGCAAATAGGTGGCTGCAAAAACTAGCACCTGAGGAAGTCAGAGAAGTACATACTGAAGGAGACTGAGTATATTTTAAATAATGAAATTAGTACATGTGGTTGAAAAGGTAGTTAAATAGGATATAAAATAGTATACAAACATTTGTGGCTCACACAGGTGAGTACGCAACATATAAGTGTGAATTTTTTGATTTGTGTGTTTACAAAACTTTGCTATATATGTGATGTGTGTGAGTGAAAGTGAGTAGGAAGAATGTACTTCAATAAATTAGCAGGTATTGTAAAATAGGAAGAAAATGCTCAAAAGCAAACAGGAAATGGGGGTCAAGGGAAAGCAAAGAAAGGAAAGAAAAATTTGATGGCAAAAAACAAAAACTAGCAACAAAGCTGATGTATATTGGGGTGGGGGGTGTAGGGAGAGCAGGGGGCTAGGAAAGAATAAGAATATACCATGTACAGGTACAAACTCTCAATAATGAATGTGCACATGCGTGTCTACTAAAATGTACCAATAAACTCAGTAAAGGGGGAAAAGGTTAACCGTTCTCCAGATGGTGGTGTTTCCAGGTGGTATTTTTAATCTCTGTAATGTCTGGCTTCCTCGGTGGGCACTGAGGAGAAAGAGGGGGTGCAAACATGCTACCCCACCGCAGGGAAAAGTAAAAACACCTGAGGTTCAGTTGTCTACCCGGAGAAGGACGATGGAGGACGGAGACAGATGAATCCTGAGCAACTCTAATTGCTCGTTCCTAGGGCTGAGTGAATTCAACCAAAGGGCATCAGGCATTTGGGGCTCTGTGTGAGAGGGAGACATGGCCCCCCGGCTCCCCAGATTTTAACTTGTGTCTGTGTCTCTTTACTTTTCATCTTTGTCAGCCCTTGGTCATCTTTGCCAGACTTTGTCAGCCTTTGGCAGTACATAAGTTGGTTCCTACAGAAATTAATTTATTTTTCAATAACATATGTATGGAGGGCCAGTGGCAGAAGTGTTTTAAATGTAGTCCCTGCTTACAAGTGAAAAAAAAAATCAGTATTTTTAAATTGCAGCCAAAAGGCTGAGAGCAGAAAAGAACCTGTGGCATTAAAAAAAAAAAATCTACCCTGTGTAAAACAGAGATGAGATATTGATTCGAATTAAGGTTCCAAGACCTGTTGAAAAGCTTGCATCAAAGACACTGGGGTTCATTCTAACCTTATGATTCAGCGACGAATTCTTACGATCCTTTCAGCAAATGTGCCTAACAAATATTGCATGTTTTTTTTAGTCTATTTTGAAGCTAAGCTCAGATTTTCCCTTCTTTGACATGGAGTTATTCCTTTCAAAAATAGTTTTTAAAACATTTACTTGTTCCATTTTTTTAAAAAATTATTCATTGTATAAAGTTTGAAAAAAATAGAAATTATAGAGATGAAAATAAAAACCTTTCAAAGTCCAACCACCTCCTTCCAATAATGACTGTTTACGTTTGCCATCGGCAGGCTTCATCCTACCAAATAATTTTCACCAGGGATATCTACGGCTTCTGGCTAGTCAGGGCGTAGTTACCTTTGGAGAGAAGACCACGTAGTAGCCCGTGCCCTTGGCTCTGCACGTCAGTTTGCACACATCCCCTGGCAGCACGCCTGCGTACTTGGGAACCCATTCCACAAATGTTTTCACTCCTTTTGCATCAGACTGATAGCCATTTTTAGCCTCACATTGCTCCTGACGAAAAGATTTACCTAGGGAACCAAACACATTATATGAATATTTCTTCTGTGACCTCGATATAATCTTGTGCATTTGAACAATTAATTTTACAAGGAGGATGCTAATTTTTTTATTACAGAGGTTTTATAAGCAACAGTGCTGAAGGATTTTATCTATATGGAGGGGAAAACGGATGTTTTTCTTCTAATTCCCTGAATACTCTTGTTTATGAGGATTTTAAGTTCACTCATGTGTTTGGTATCGATTTGAACATTACTGGGACTGTGCATTTATCAGAGGACTGCTGTTTCTCCAGCCTTCCCTACTTCCTTCTGCTAGGTTGTAAGTTACGTGTGATACGTCGAGGGCACCCACACTGGGGCAGCGTACCGTTCGGCGGGCAGGGACCCACGTTGCAGGACCTGTAGATGGCCCTCTTCCCCGTGCAGTAGCGGCCGCTGTTTCTGGGCGCAGGGTTATTGCAGTGGCGATAGGCAAACTGCACTCCACCCCCACAGGAGCGAGAACACTGGCCCCACGGTCCCCAGGGTCCCCAGTTGCCATGGCTTGATGTCTGAAATGGAAAACAGAAGACAGTTGGACTCAAAGAGGAAGAAAATATGCAGCTGTACAGAGCCTCTGCAGACCACTTGCCTGCAGGGATACAGCGGGAGCTTCAAGGCCCGTCCAGTGAAGACTTCAGTGAGCCGGACAAGGTCGTCCTCTGGAATTACAGTGCTAAGTAATTCATTTTTTCCTGGAACCCATTCCAGCAGCGAAGGACAAAACACCACCCCAAGTACTTAGCACTTCACAGACATTTCCCTGTTTTCTAAACTGTTCTAAACTGTTGTTTCTGATACTGTCAAGTCTGTTCACAACCTCTGAGCCATGTTGACATTCTGTGTACTCGAATCTTGGATCGCTGATAAAAGCCATAACGTTCATGGTCTTGCACGATGGCAAACACTGTCTGATTGTGTCTGCATCTCTCCTGAGCCTGGATCTTTTGCAGTTTCTTGTTGACATCATACCTCTTGCCTGTGACCAATGTTGCTGCATACACACACGTCTTTGAGCTGGGCTTGTGATAATTCCTGATTAGAGGTGACATGCCGAAGGACCTCTGTACCCTACCTCCACACACCCTTCAGAGAAGGAGCAGCCAGGGTTAGTCTTCCAGAAACCTTCTCATAGAATATGTCCAGAACTACCCCTGGCTGCTAGAGTTGGGTCTCTGCTGGCTTTTGATTGGGTGACATCTTAAAAGATATGGCCAACGAGCACATGGCAGCATTGCTTTTTGGGGGACCTGGAAAACCCTGCAAGTGACAGTGAACACGTTCTTGAACCTGGCCTTGAAGATTAAGAAGTCAGGTGCTGACCTGAAGCTGGACTGTGCATTTGGTGGTAGAAAAGTTTCCTTGGAGGAGTCTTAGTTTACCGTAACTCTCAAAGGTAACTGAACTTGCAATCTGGGTAAAAAATGATCATAGTGGAGGTTTTCAAATAATGATAAGAACTATAATGCAGGTTCTGCTACTGTTTGCTTGTGCAACTTAAATAGAGGTAACTCGGACAACTTTAGCAAGTGTAATTTAAAAGCGAGCTTCCAAAAGACAACTGCTAGACCTTACCCGGGGTCCCAGTCAGACTTGGTTGCATGTTCATTTGTGAAAGGCTGTGATCCGTGGAGAAATCCCTAACATCTGCACAATTCCCCAGTATTTCATTAGTGAGAGTGCTCACTATGGAGAAAAGATGAGACTATCACGGTTCCCCAAAGGTCAAACATTTTCCCTGGGAATTTAAGCCTTCAGATGACAGCACCGCTCGTGCCCCGGCAGGGCCTCTCCCAGTGGGCTTCAGGCTTTGGGTAAGGGGAACACTACTTACCGAATAGTACTTCTTCTTGGTTTTGTCCACACACTTGCCCTGCAGGCAGATCCTCCCTTTCCCGCAGGGTGTCCCTTCCACAGCAGGCAGCTTCTTGGTCAGACACACCATCTGGCCCTGGCGCACCACAGCGCACCAGAGCCGGGCGCACACGTCCATGCCGGGACACACGGAGTACTCAGGCCCGAAAGTCAGGTTGCACTGCTGCGTGGCATCGTAGGTCTGGCCCGGAAGTTCCTCAGGGCCCAGGATCTGCTTCCGAGGCAGGTCTAGCAAACAGTTGCCTAAAAGAAGAACCGAGATTGACCACAGCTCTGGCTTTGGGCTTTAGACCCTAAAGATTTAAAACTGTGAAACAAATTAAGACACTGAAGGTTAAATGAGGCATGATTTCCCCTCTACGAGAGATCTCAAGTACAAATAGTTTAAAGATCAAAACAGAGGATAGATGATAAGAAATAGACCTTGTGGAAATGTGAGAGGAACTTGGGGTGGTGGGGTGGGGGAACACCAGGAAAGAAGGGAAGAGAGGGGGAAGTCAAGAAAGAGCAAGATGTGATAATTGTATGTGTCAATTCCCCACAATGCATGTATTTATTCAATATTACAAATGTATGCTAGTAAAACGTTTTAAGAAATGAAATGCTGCAGCTAATGCTGAAGCACAAAGCAGCCACAAATCTTCAGCGAGGTGCCCTGAAGAAGGTGATGCGTGTGGGGCAAGGCTGGAATTTTCTATGGTTCACGTGCTTGTAGTATCTACAGTGCTACAGGTAGTACGATTACATGAAATTATTTTTTAATACTTAGCCACGAAAATAGCCATCTTGCTGAGCCACCAAAAAATGTTCAAATGGACTCAAAGGAAAGCTGGTAGTGAAATTAGCAATAATAAATCTTGTATTCTCTGTCTTAGTTATTTTTCTTGTTGCTGAGACAAAATACCAAACACCTGAAGTTAAAAGGGGGAAGGTTTATTTAGCTCACGTTTTGTAGAGGCCTCAGTACATAACTGGCCGGCTCTAAGGAAAGGTGGAGCGGCAGAGGACCAGTAGATCAGCAGTAGCGAAGTAACCAGAGACCTGAACAAGGTCCTTCTGCCACCTTATCTTATCCAGACTCCTGGGATTAGGGTGGCATCAAGCCAATCAGTGGACTAGTTTAGTGATCACATGTTCTTGACCTCAGCATCACACACACTAGATTTGGCCATCTCTGAAAAACCACTTAGGACTGCGTGGGGCTCTGATTTATACTTGTTTCCTCTGCACGAGCATTTCCCAAGAGGCCCTCAAACCCATTTACGTATCAAGAATACAGAGAAATGAGTCCATTCTATCCCTCATTGCCCTGAATGATGGCAATAGACTAATGGGGATAGACTAGATGAAAATATTTCTCCCAGACTGATAAACATTTTAATAAAGAGCTTTCATAATTCATAGGAAAATGGAGCAGTAAGAGAAGGAACAAGTTTTGATAATTCAGGACTAAGATGGTGTTTATAGTCTTCTCTCTTTTCTTCCCTTTGTGTTTGTTCTTTCACAGAATTGGTATATGTTGCTCTTTTGAGCGCATCTGTCAAAACCAGGTTGCTGGTTTTCTGCACTGTCGGTGGGGTGTGCACGTGGGAACGGACAGAGATTCCTCAGAAGCTGGGACACTTCCGATGCGAAGTCAGAGGCTGAAATGTACTTCCCTCCTCCAGACCTTCCCTAAGAATCCCTGCCCAGTAAACTGACAGCCTTAATTTTGTTTGTTTTCTTACTTGTTTTTAGGATTCACTGTTTTCTTACTTGTTTTTACGATGCACTGACTGTAATAGCAATAAGAACCACACACCTCTGCTACACTGTATGTATTGTTCTCAGTTCTTATTATGTGCTAGCTTATGTAATGCATGAAAACCTTATGAGGCAGACTCCCTTATTTTATTTGCTCCCCAGATAAGGTAACTAAAGAAAACAAAAGACAGATCAGATCGCTTACCTGTGGTGACATAATACAGTATTAGGGCTTTGAGCTCCAAGCCCACCTACCACATCATTTAACACATTGCCTCAGGTACATGGACACCTGTCTTATTTTTCTGCTAAAAGGCAGGTATATCTAAGGATTTTTAAAGTAGTAGATATCATGCTAAATAGTTAAAAACAGCTGTCTCAAGTCTAATCCTGATGAAACACTAAATGCTTGGGTACTTTTGGTCATAGTAGTTAATGTTTCCTAAATTTATTTTAAAGATAAGTGAAATATTTCTTTTCTCACCATGGCACTATAAAAATAAACTTAGCTACCAAAATATAAAAGAAGACCAGAAAAATATGAAATAGTTGCTTCTGTGTCCTGCCTGTTTAACAAATTTTTAGATATATTATTCTTTTTCTTCAGTGGAAGTGAATTGTACTCAAATCCCTACTTTCCACTGAGAAACAGATTATTCAGCACATTTTAAGAGTACTGAAAACATTTTTACAACTCTATTCAAGTTTCTTCAAAGTGGATATGTTACACCTACTTGTCCATGTGTGATGAAGCCATTATATGAAAATGAAGAAAGACCAAAGTTCCCAGTTAACTTCTGAGCCAGGGTGTTTGAAGAGGTAAAGCTTCTTAAGGCAAGCCAGAAAAAGCATTAGAAATAAGTATCCTGCCAAGGAGAACTCAGAGAAGAAAACATCAAGTTAAAAGGGAAATGTCAACATCTAGTCAATAGGAAAGAATCATAGACCTTGTGAAGGACGTTTACAGACAGAGTCACATTAGGCCCTTCCAAACTCCATGAAGAACCTCATCTCCAGGGTTACATAAAAAGGAGAGCTGCATAATTTGAGGAAAGCCTAGCAAGTTGGTAAGGTCAGAAGACCATCAACAAATCCGAATAGGCACAAATGCTTTCCAATTCTTTAAAAATGTTGTCTTAAGAAATTTTAACAAATTTTACTAAAAAGCACAGATCACAGGACTGGGTAAAAATAGTATCTGGGAAGTCTTTGCCATGTGTGGGTGAATTTATCCCGAGTTAACTCACTTCCCCACAATGGATATAAAATAACTGGATATAAAATAAATGGATATAAAATAACCCATTTTATCTCAGTAACTGATGAGTGAAAAGAAAAATAGAATATAATTTGCAATCTGTGTACAATGAGGACAGACACTTCAAGATATGCATCTCTTTACATAACTTAATCCAGTATACTAAAAAACAAAAAACCAAACAAACAAAACAAATAGTCCATCTTCCCCACGGCACTCAGGGTGAACTCTTGAGCCACCAGTACAGGAAGATGATCCTGCAAAGACTCTATTTCCTCCTCTGCTCACGCTGAGCAAGTGGTGCTCCTGTGTGGGCAGGGCTCTGGTCAAGCCTGGCTCCTCTTTCCCACAGCGCTCAGGGCCCTGAGCCCCTGCATGACCAGTGCGGGAGGAGGAAGAGCCTGCAGAGACTCCAGCTTCTACCCACACCGACACTTGGGCCCTGACCTGTCACGGGACTGACTGGCACATGAGGAGGAGCCCCCAGAGACTCCATGTACTTGTCTGCACACAAGTGAGGCAGCAATGCTGGGACTCACCCAGAGGCCTTCAGTGTGCGACTGCCCTGTCTGCCACAACAACAATAAAACAACCACCCAAGAGTGAAGAAATCCCATGGACTACAGGGTGGTGAGTTTGTGGAGTCAGTTACTCCTGCAAGATCCTGGACTCTTGCAGTGTTCAGGCCTGCAGGAGTTCATTGAGCTCAACTCAGGCATTATAGTCAGAACCTAGACAGGCGACTATGGCTGTGTCACTGTGACTGGTCAGCTCCAGCCTGCATGTTACTGCCTGTGTTGTCTACAGGAGATAGCAGAGCCATATTGTGAAGGGCCCCTTTGGTAGTGTATTTGGTCTTTTGTTGTTGTTCTTTTTCTTCCTTTTTTTCTGACCTCTCTTTCATTCTTCATTTCTCTACCCTTTTGTTGCTGAGCCTGTCCAGTTTGGGGTTTTTTTCTTCTGTCAACTGCTCTTAATTTTACAGGAGAGGGAAATAGTCTGTTAGCCTGTTGCTACTGGGTACCCCATTCTTCTTTTGTTACTTCACCCTCTCTTGTCCTCTTGCCAGTAACAGTTCCAAGAAGTTAATGCATTTCAGTCTTCCTACTCTCTTCTTTCTGTACTCTTACAGGAGGGTGAGTATAGTTTCTAGTGATGGTGTATTGTTAGTCTGTTCCATTTGTATTTGTTTTTTCTGTCTTTTTTTTTCCTTTTAGCCTCTATCAGTTTTCCAGGGTTTGTGCGATCTTTATATATCCTTTAAACCTATTTCTAATCTCTCCCTTTCTCCTATCTCTCCATCCCCTCTCAACTCTCTGGTGACTCTTTATTCCCAGAATACTAATTGCCAAAGTTTGTCATCTTCTGTGCTGTGTTCGATGTTGCTGATGATACTGATTGCATTATGTCAATCAAGATGACGTGATTGTTTCAAGTACCTTCATGAACCAGAACTCAGATCACTTAAAGTCCATTACACATACAAGGAGGATAGCCTGGGAAGTAGCCACTTTTAATGGTTCCAAATATTAAGAAGAAAGAGACTTGCATTAAACGTTGCCCAGAAGCAGGCCAGGAATTAAACCAAAAACATTAGCAACAACAAAAAATATATAAATAAGAAAAATCCAAAACTCAGATACACAGATCTTCACCACAGGGGAAACTGGGGAAAATGGAAATAGAACAAATCGAAGCTCAAATACCAGGACTCTGAGCCAGTATCAAAAGGGGATCTAGTAAAATGGAAGTCAGAAATAACTTCTCAGATTAAAACAGAGACAGCATTCAAAGTGGAAGATATGTTAATAATACTAAAGAAGAGATCAGGAGCATGATAGAAACTCAGATTATGAAAGTAATGGAATGGAATCTGTTAAACAGCTTGAAATAGATTTTTAGGATATGAAAAACTCAAAAAATAGGATGAACAAATGTGAAGCCCAGATATCTGACAAAGAAGATAGGATTGGAGCCAAAGAACAGGAAATAATTTATGGAACATGTCGAGGGAGCATGAGAAAACAATCCATCAGCTCCTAGATGATACAAAGAAGAATAACGTAAGATTGACTAGAGTCAGTGAGGAAGCAGGAGACAATAGAAAAGATATTAAAAAACTGTTCACAGATGTAGTGGCAGAAAACTTCACAGGAAAAGGAAAATAATTTGAGATACAGATGAGTGAGGCCTACAGGATTCCAAGTGACTGTAATATTAAAAAAAAATTTACACCTAGACATATAATGATGAAGATTCCAGAAACACAACAGAAAAACAAAATATTAAAAGCAGTCAGAGAAAAGAAACAAATCACATACAAAGAAAAGCCCATCAGAATTACAAGGGACCGCTCAAAGCAAACACAAAAGAATTAAAGTTTTCTGCTATACTCTGCCAGACCATAGTGCCTGGAAGTTAGAGTGAAATAGCAAAAGAAGTTCCAAGAACCTCACAAACACATGGAAATTGAACAACACTCTGCTGAACAACCAATGGGTCACACAAGAAATTAAAGAAGAAATTCAACAGTTTCTAGAATTAAATGATAATCCTAGTGCAACATAGAGGAGTCTATGGGACACAATGAAAGCAGTTCTCAGAGGGAAATTCATAGCAGTGAATGCTTACACCAGGAAAACAGAGCAAGCTCAAATAAGCAATCAAATGCTGAACCTCAAGCTAATAGAAAAAGAGGTGCAAGACAAACACAAAGCTCATAGAAGGAGGAAACTATGAGGATTAGATTAGAAATTAATGCAATGGAAAATAAAAGAATGATACAAAAATCAATGAATCAAACAGTTTTTTTTTTAAGATTGACAAAGTTTAAGCCAACCTTATTTTTAAAAAGGAAGGAAAGGGCTCAAATCCATGCAATTAAGAATGGAAAGGGGGAAATCATCACAGATCCATGAGATATCCAGAGGGTAATAAGTACCTACATTTAATACTTATACTCAAATAAGATGGAAAACTAAGAAGAAATGGTGAGATTCCTAGACACATATGAACTTTCACAGTTGAACAAAGAAGATATAAAAAATGCTAAACACTGCAAAATCAATATGTGAAATTGAAAATGTAATTAAAAACCTATGGACAAATAAAAGTCCAGGTCCTAATGGCTCTACTGCTAAATTTTACAAAAGTTTTAGAGAAGAACTAAAGCTACCACTCTTCAACCACTCTGATGAAATCTAAAGGGAAGCAATACTTCCAGATTCATTCCTGGAAGCAACCATTACATTGATTCCAAAAGCAGACAAAGACCCAACCAAAAAAGAGAACTACAAACCAATCTTCCTAATGAACATAGATTCGAAACTCCTCAATAAGACACTGGAAAACAGAATACAGAGGATCATTAAAAAAGTGAAAGACAGGGCTGGAGATTTAGCTCAGTGGTTCCGGCGCCCGCCTCGCAAGCGCAAGGTCCTGAGATCAATCCCTGGTAACCACATACAATGCTGGGCATGGTGACTCAGGCCCACCAGCAATCAGTACCACACACCACAGTGCCAGGCGTGGTGGCTCACGCCTGTAATCCCAGCACTCGGGAGGCAGAGACAGGAGGATTGCTGAGTTCGAGGCTTGTCTGGGCTACAGAGTGAGCTCAGGGCCAGCCTGGACTACAAAATGAGACCCTGTCTCAAAAAAAAAAAAAAAAAAAGTGAAAGACAGTGATTTGTTATGAATAAAGGAAGCAATGTAGTTTCTCTCTGGCTACTGACTTCTACCCAAGGGTGATTAAAGACATGCCTTGCCTTCAGGAAAAGAACAGAAAATTTTCTGGTATTGTACATCTGCTTTTTGTAGAATTTTCTTTCCTATTAATAATGAATGCAAATTATCAGACTAAGATATTTCTTTATAATTTCTTTTTTCTTTCTCTCTGCTAGCAGTGCAGTTATTTTATTCTTCTCTTCTTCATTGAGGCATACAATTACTCATTGACATAAGTATCCAGGGCCTAGAACAGAAGTGTTTAACTTGGGGCCCCCAGACTGCAGACCATATCCCCTATCTTTTCACTAGTATTTTAATGACAACTATGAAAATAGGAAATTTTGTTACATATAGACACTGATTGTTTAATATGCTGTGCAAGACAATTCCTGTTCATTCACTGAGGCCCAACTATTCAAAAGATCTTAGAGAGCAATCAATTAATATTACTTATAAAATATCCAAAGGGGCCCAGTAGACTGTGCATGATCTCCTTGGGTCTCGAATCTTCATCTCCCCACCTTAATGTCACTTCTCTTAGGTGTTTGTTTTAATTTCTACTCTTAAAGGAGAAATTGGCAGATTCACCTGGTGCTTGATGAGTTATTTTGGACTTAGCAACAGATAAAGGAACAAGGGAACTGACAAAGAAACAGATGTGTTGACCAAAAATAATTCAAGAAGCTCATGAAGCTGTTAGAAGGATTAGGTACACTGAACAGCAAGGGAATAGGATTATACATTCTCATGATCAAGGATAAAGCAGACGTTTGAAGAAATACAGGTCACAGGGCCAGCAAATGTACTATATCTTATTTACTCATTTTCAGAGAATGCATTTATTGTGAAAATCGATATAAACATAATCATTAGGCTTTGAATTGTATTAACATCACTTTATTGTTAGATATATAGTGGACAATTAAAAAAGGGTTTGGAGAACCTATTTTCTAATACTACGTTTGGTCCAAGGTTCTGTTACAGAGTGGCTGTAAACTAAGCGCTTTGCACCAACTATAGTAGTATAGACTATAGTCTCTTGAGTGTGCACACCCAGTTCTCAAGCATAACCTCATTGCTACATTATTCTTCCTCGATCTAAATCAGGAAACAGTACTAATGCATTTAAACTTGGCAGTGCTCGAGTGGTACAAATGTCCAGCTCCTTATGGTGAATAAATTTAAAAATAAATCAAATGCTTTGAATTTCATTTTACTTTAGCATCTCATCTTGCCGGCACTGCTGGAGGCAGGAAGGCGAGTGGTGAGATATATGGATAAGTGGACTTTCCAGATAGACTATCCTTTAGCTATCATCAAAGCTATATAGACTTCGTGATAATACCCCCCCCAAACTGCTTTGCTGCCTTTGTGTTAAGAGTTGCCATTTGACCTTCCTTCCCTAAATAACTGAAAAACCATTCGTATTTTCTGTGCATCAGTGATTGTATCATGACGAAATAGGCAGGTGTCTTTAGGGCTAGTGATAGAGTGATAGGGGTGTTTGAGTTTTGGGAAATAGTTCCCAGACCACAGTACTTTTTATGTTTTAGGAGTTTACTTTGCAGCTTTTGTGTCTTTTCTTTTATTGCCAAGGAATATCACTTCCTGCCATCAGTTCATCTGGTTGAAGTCCTCCTCACTTTCTGTGACTATTTTATTACTTAGTAAGTTAAAACAGAAAAAGGGCAGAATTATAAAATCTGAATAAACAGGGTCTGAATGGAAGCTGAGTAGTTCCCCGAGTGACAAGACGTCAAGACATGGTTTCACGAAATCTGGCATTCCTGGAGAAAATATGCGCTTGTTTGTTTTCCCACTAACTTGGGCTTTTCTGTAAGCTGGCAGAACCTCGGTGGCCTCACACTTGGGTTTACTGCTTCTATGGCCAACTTTTCACTTACACTGGCTTAAGTTTTGGGCCTTAATTAAAAAAAAAAAAAAAAAAAAACAACTTTCGGGCTGGAGGGTTAGCTCAGTGGTTCTGGCGCCTGCCTCGCAAGTGCAAGGACCTGAGTTTGATCCCCGGTAACCACATATAATGCTGGGAGTAGAGACACGCCCACCAACAATCAACACCGCATACCACAATGCCGGAAATGGTGGCTCACGCCTGTCATCCCAGCACTCGGGGGGCAGAGACAGGAGGATTGCTGAGTTCACGGCGGGCTTGCCTGGGCACCAGAGTGAGCTCAGGACCAGCCTGAACTACAACGCGAGACCCTGTCTCAAAAAAAAAAAAAAAACAACAAACTTTCAAGCTACCTTAATTCACAATTAAAAACTGTGTTATAGAAAGTTCTAATTTCAATTCTGTATCTGTGGATACAGAATACAGAAAAGAGGCACAGTAGAGCTGTGCTGGGGTGCCACACCACCTTGCTTTGTCTTTAGTTTTTTGAAATTAATTATTTTATGAGGGAATTGTAAAATAGGTTATTTTTGTTGGTTACAAAAACTATGTCCAAAAAGACCAGTGTATTTAAAAGTGACAGATCCTAGATTTGGTTAGGTACATGAATAAATAAATAAACATATTTTGACCAAAGAATTCTGGTAATTGAATTTGAGTTTTTAATATACATCTGGGAAATCTGGATAATTTTTTTTTTTTTTTTGAGACAGGGTCTCGCTTTGTAGTTCAGGCTGGCCCTGAGCTCACTCTGTAGCCCGGGCAAGCCTGGAACTCAGCAATCCTCCTGCCTCTGCCTCCCAAGTGCTGAGATTAGAGGCGTGAGCCACCATGCCCGGCACTGTGGTATGTGGTATTGATGGCTGGTGGGTGTGAGTCATCATGCCCAGCATTGTATGTGGTTACCGGATCAAACTCAGGACCTTGTGCTTGCGAGGCAGGCACTGGAACCACTGAGCTAAATTTCCGGCCCCTGTTCTAAACTTGTTTTTAAGATCAGAGTACTGACTTCTTTAAATAGAGAAATACTGTTAAAACATTAAGACATTGCTGCAAGTATATTTATGCATAGAAAGTAAGATCATAAATTCCACGATCATGAAATAAATGAATCATTCTAAAATTATAGCAATAGGGAACAAAATTCTGCACAGAATTGTGAATAGTTGACCTAATACTTGTACAGGAAACAAAAATTTAATGCCATTTTAGCTATAAGTCTTTGCAGCCTTAGCAACTGAATTCATTCATTTAATGATTCAAAACTTAACTCAACCTTTTGGAATGTATAATGTGCAATTTTAAAATAAAATATTAATGTTACTTGATGTTCAGGAAACTTGAAAAGCATGTAAAAGTAACAGCAATTTTTAGGAATGGAGAGTTATGATTCCACTGAAGAAACAATTTATTACATATTGATTTGATCAAGGTAGGTGGGTAGATAGGCTAATATAGTTTAAAGAACATACCACCATTTAATCAGTATCATAAAACAAACTAAGCATGAAATTAGCATTTCTTATTGGTTAAAGGGAAAGTCCTCTACATTGATTCCTAGTATAAATTCTATGGCTTTAAGATATTTAGGTTTCTTTTGGCCAACAAAAAGAGTAATTTTAACAAGACTTCAAGACATGGGTTACTTTCAAGACACACATTACTTTCAGGATAAACAGTATGAGCAGAAAAAGCCTTATTAGTTCATCACTAATATAAAATGAATTAATGAATGCCTTTTGGCTATATATTAAAGAACTGCAATTAAACTTCTTTATGTCAAAATGAATTTATCATTTCTGTGTAGATAAAGTGCAACATGCCTAACACAGTAGGAAATTATAAAAATGTTAAGTCCTAAACATTGTGGAAATGAGAATGTCCACCATTGAACCACATGCATAGGAAGATTTTATGGAACATTATGACCAGAATTTCTTTTATGCTCAATCTAATTACTAGTTCTAGAAAGAGATGAATTTTAAGGAAATAACAAGGAATGTAATTTTCTGTAAGATGAGGAATTTGAATACTGTGCCTCCTGAAGAACTTTTTCAACTCTTAACATGTCTGCCCCACTGGGATCCTATTATTTTAAAGTGAAATGAAATTCACAACTGCTTGCTTCAGAGACCATTTAGGGGCCAAGATTTATTATTTCTAAAAACGCAACTTCCTCTGTAGTTTTATAACACTTGCAGCACTACTCTTTGCCTGATGGAATTCAATAAAGTATGCTAGGTTCTGAAATTGTCACCAACGGATAAATCCAAAGATTTTTCTCTGACATTTTAACAGTGCTTTCCCACCAGTAAGATTGTTTTCTCTATCCCTGTTGTGCAGTTTTCATTCCATTTAGGAGAATCTGCTGTCAGAATGAAATCAAATTCTTCCAGTCCCTGAAAACCTGGAGCATTTCCTTCCCCGGATTGACGTGACCATAAGGAGAATCTGGTAGATTCTTTGTTCCCAGCACCTTAGCCTCACCCCTGTAATGGGCAACAAGTAATTCAAAGGATTCCTAGAGTGTATTAATAGCAAGCAAACCAAGATGTCTGCCAAAGTCCTCGCAGGAAACCAGTGGTGAAAGCAAGAATGAAAGCCAGCTTTTGAGGGCACCAGCTCGGCGTTCTGTGTGGTCTCCCACATTGTTTCTCTTTGAAACCTTTCCATTCAAAACATACCACAGCTGTCATGCCACCAAGGATGTTGGCACTACATGTCAACAATCGGTTTCCACGCTCTGTTTCTCACACTGTCTAATCCATTGTCTCGGATGAACATTATAAAAGGGAGGGGGTCGAGTTCTATAGAACCTCCATTTTTTTTTCAGACCTCAGGTTGTCTGTGGTGATACGTACCATGGCCGTCATCCAGGAATTCGGTGATGGTGGCTGATGTGCACTTTGACCAGGGCTTGGAAGCATCGATGCTGGTTAGGATGGAAGACATCAAGCGCTTATCTTCTGTGGAACCGAAGGTCTCTTCACAGAATTTGGAATCATCATGGGAGAGGCCAAGCAAATGTCCTAGGGAGAAAACAGAGGAAGTGCATGTAAGAAACAGAATAACAGGAACAAAAAGTGGGTGATTTTGGATTTCTGTTTCTCCTGGACAACTGTGTTAGCGCTTGACTCCTTTTGTTCCTTCATCGTAGATGAGCTTATTTTAACTGCCTTCTCGCTGGACAGAGAGTGGATCTCCAGGGAAATGAAATCTGCATGACGTTACTGGAGCAGTTCCTTAGTGGTAGCATTTAGACGAAAATTGAAAAATTAAAGTAAGGAGCCGAGTTTCCCATGATTCATCTGGGTCACACATGCTCATTGACACAACACCTTATTTAGAATACAGAAATAGTATAACAACCACAGGATTATGTCATGGTCCTTAGCACATATTATTTTAATTGTCTGCTTTTCTTCCTCTTCTGATCCATCCTAAGCTCCCTGAGATCAAAGTGCATCTGCCGCCATTCCCTGTTGAAAGCTTTGTGTTCTTTCCATCTTAGTGGCATACGAATTGCAAACACTAAGTAGATGGGTTTTGGATGCCAGTGACTTCTATTTCCTTAGTCAAGTTAAATAGCTATATCAAATGACTCAGGGAGACAGAGAAAAGGAAGTAAAATGAGTAACCTTTCAGTTCCGCTCCAATGTAAGCTTGCTTCACGCTTTCTTTTACTAAGTGACTTATGAATACTTACAAGTCCCACATATGAGCAGCGTATTTTGAACATATGCACACCCATATTTAATAGACGTCTAATAAACCAAGATGCCCATCACAGAGTGTTACACAAATGAGGAGCAAACAGATCCTGAGAAGTGAGTGATTGTTCAGAAGTACTCAGCCGGGCCCATCTGTGTGGGACTTCCAGCCACATCCTCTGCAGCCCCTGCCTTCTCTCAGCCACACCACATTCTTTCTCAGAGTGCAACACCACATGGTATAATCCAAATGAAGTGCTTTTTATTACCTATTATTAATTTTCATATATTCTAAGAACAAAATTAGCACTAGCCAGTATATATATATATATATTTTTTTTTTAATTCAAGTTTGCCGAAGCTCCAAAGAGTAGACAAGTCACCTTTGCAGTGTTTTCAGCAAAGCTTTCTAAAGTTACATAAAAGCCACTGAAAAATGTACACAATTTTTCCACAAATTGCTTATGCCTGGACGCCAACTCCAAGAACTGCGGCTATTCTTTCAATAGTTCAGGGCACCAGTAGAACTCAGGAGAGATGACATATTACATGGGACCTTCTAATTATTTTGGATCAATTTGTTCAAGCACCAACACCTCATAACAAACTGTTCCCTGAGCAGCTGACTGGTGTTGTGGCCGCGTCTAAGTGATGAGAGCTCGGTGGCCTTCCAAGTCTCCACGTACTCATGCTATTTGTTCAGTTATTAACTTCAGTAGTATTTATGAGGCTAGTAGTTGCTCTCTGGGAAAATTTTTCTCCACCACTCACAATTTGTTTAGTCAGTGGCATGAATGAATATACACCGTACTTGATAAAGCAGGACCCAAACGATACACAAAGGAATTTTTGCAGGGAGCCATCCAATTTTTGAGTAGTATACTGATTTGGGGGGGGGGATGCACAGCTCACAGGAAAGCAGAACCTTTACTAATACTGCTGAAATGGACTTAGTCATTCAAATAGTTGCTGAAAATTCCATTCCACAATTTCTAAACTTTATCTGCTAACTCCGTTGAGTTGGTATGGAAATTTCACACTTGAGTTTTTACTGTGGTATAGGAGAAAAAGAAGAAAAATGGCCTGAAGTAATGACTGTAACAGGTATGTATTTAAATTCAGGTTTTATATTTTTCAAAAAAAAGTGATTTTTGTATCCTCTCTAATAAGATACTCTTATGTATTTATCAGCGTAAGTCTTTTCCTCCAATTTGATATAAATAGCACTTTCCACATGCATTTTTATTACTGCATCCAGGGATTTCCACATCATTTGGAGAGTAGATGTTAGAATTTTTAATTTAAAATACAGGCCATATGGCAAACATCAAATTCACTTTCAGGGGCTGAGGGAAGTACTTTGAGTTTTTTTTTTTTTTTCTTTCATACAGCCAAGCCAGGAACATAGATTTAAAAATTTCGATTATGTCAGGAAGACAGTTTACTTTTAAAATATCTTGAGATAGTGAATCATTTAACACACTACTTGGCATCATATGGTGATTTTTTTATGGTCCCCAGATGTACTAATTTATCCATGTAACTCATCACTGAATATATATATATATATATATATATATATATATATGTGTGTGTGTGTGTGTGTGTGTGTGTGTGTGTGTGTGCGTGTGTGTGTGTGTGTATACATATATATATATATATATTTTTTAAATGTATTTTTCCTCCACAAGAAAAATTGTCATTCTGAGCTTGCACAGATCATAGTGCCACCGGGGTAAGAACTAATGGGGATGTTGATTTTGTAAGGCCTTCAAAAGTCAGAGACTGATTCTCCCGAGGGAAAATGGACCATCCTGCCCCCATGACGAAGGCCTGCTGGGGAGGCGCGTGCTCTCAAGGGCGGGGAGTCTTGGGCAGCGGGAGGAATTACCTCTGCAGTGCCACAGAGCAGGCACCGGTTCCAGAGCGGCTGGAAGCAGGCACGGGGACAGGGCCACGTCACTTCCTCTCAGGAGCAGCAGGGGAATTGCAAGGCAAGATGGATGCGAGGGACGTTTGGATGCTTTTCAGGGAACATGGGACGTGCATACTAAAAGGCGCAAACAGCAGAACACTTTTCCACACGAGTCCCTGGTCAGTTGTGCTAAGACAGTCAGTGTCAGCCTGAAACTTGCCAGTGCCCGGGAGCTCTGAAGCAATAAAGTACACACACAAGCACACGTATCTAAAGGAGAAGTTCCACAAAAGACAATGAACGATGCTAAAGCTTGCCAAGTGAGAAAGCATGAAGTCCAGGAATTGCACCTGTCACAGTCACATTTCTAACAGTTTTGAAGAGATGTCAAAATTGACACTGAGTATCTAGTTAGGCTTTAAGTTTTCAGATGTCTGCCTTTTCAGGGAGCGTCTGTCCACGGATCATCCAGAAGCATGCTTAAAATCAATACTATGGAATGGAGAGAAAGACTTTTGCAACAGGCAGGCCCCAGAGGATTAGGCTCTTGTGCCCCAGAGGATAAAAGGGCAAACAAACAAACAAACAAACAAACAAACAAACCTTGAAGAAATGTTGGAAAAAAGAGTTCACAACACTGAAAGAAGTTTGTCATTTTCACTGCATTATATCCAATAATAGGATTTTATAGCACTACAGGGAGGCGAAGTTAAGCAAGAGGTAAGGAGATGGGGATGGAATCAACAAACCGACCTAAAAGGCAATTCTTCTCCTTGGAAAGATGGAGAAATATTTCTTTCCAAAGAGTCTGAGAGCAGCAAGAGAAAGTTTGGGGAGGATTCAAAGCAATTTGGAAATGTGAAAGAAGACTTTTGAGGAAGTACCTCTGTAAAACAAAACCTGAGTACTAGGGAGAGAAAACGTAAGATAACTTTGGGAAAATTCATTCTCTTTCAGGGTTTGAACAAGAGACTCTAAGTCTCACTACGGGGAAGAATTAAAATTTGTCTTTACAACCACGTGTAATCAGTGGTCGCATAAACACATCATAAAACATTTTATCTGAACAGTTTTGTTTATAATACTTGTCTCTTTTAGAAAATCCTTAGTTTGATGATGCAGTTGGAAGCTCCCCACCTAATATCCTGGGGCAATTAAGGAGCAAATGTTTTCATATAGCAGATTTCCTTGCTGATGGCATCTGTATTTATAATTGAACAAGGAAAAGAGGGCGAAGTGACAGAATCTTTCGAAGTAAAACTTCGAAAATAATGCACCTGTCTCAAGTATTTTTGAAGAGATACACTGAGAAAGTGTGAGGTATTCTCATTCAAAACTGCTTCAGACAAGGGACAAGGGTGATGGGATAAGTATTTTGCTATTTGAAGTCTTTAGTAAAAATAAAGTGCAAATTGTAAATGTTTTGCTAGGAACTACTAGTTTATTCTTCATAGATACTGAACCATGACATAGTACAACAATCCTGCTAATGAGTATCTGTCACAAATTAACAACAGAAAGGAGCATATTTGAATTGTACTAAGGGAATGAATTGAAAGATGCAACATGTCAAAACCAAAACTACAGGCTGAAGACGTATTTTCAGCTCAGAAATAGCATTACTTTTCTGATCATTTTCTCTAGTGTTATAATGCTCTTATTTTTTTTTTTTTTGAAACAGGGTCTCGCTCTGTAGTTCAGGCTGGCCCTTAGCTCACTGTGTAGCCCAGGCAAGCCTCGAACTCAGCAATCCTCCTGTCTCTGCCTCCAAGTGCTGGGATTATAGGCGTGAACCACCATGCCTGGCCAAATTTTTCTTTTCTTTTTTTGAGACTGGGTCTCACTTTGTAGTTCAAGTTGGCCCTGAGCTCACTGTGTAGCCCAAGCAAGCCTCAAACTCAGCAATCCTCCTGCCTCTGCCTCCCGGGTGCTGGGATTACAGGCGTGAGCCACCATGCCCGGCACTGTGGTATGTGGTATTGATTGCTGGTAGGTGTGAGTCACCACACCGAGCATATAATGCTCTTTTTAATTGGCAAATGGGTAAATTTTAATAAATACATTTCATCTTTAATATTCCCACTGTGGATTTTAAAAGCATTTTGTCTTCTTAAACTCACAAGTAAAGCTGGTGGTAGAGATCTATGATAACATATAGTCAGGTGAAGACAGATTATATTAAATTAAAGGCAACTATTGGGTTGGCTTCTTATTCAACTCAGGCAGTATGTTACTGTTTGGGCTGACTTACGACATTCACTGACTTCTAATACTAAACTCAGGCAGGCAATGGGTTATTCTTTAAAACTTTGCTCTGCAGATTAAACAGAATCTTTTTCTTGTAAGCCAAAACTGACCAGTGGTCAAGGGGACACAGAACCACGTCCCCCCCAAAGTCACCGGAAGCTCTGCGACGTGTTTACGTGGGAAAGTGGTGCTCGGATGGAGGTGTCTTTGGCCTAATGAGGTCATGTTTTTTATTTTACCTCCTTTTCCAGCTGGATCAGGAAGGTGCGAGAAGGTCTTGCTAGGGGTTGAAAAGTGAGTCAGCTGCTCATCTGAGATCGGTATCGAGAACCACCACAAAAGGGGCCCGTGAGCTCTGGAAATGGGATGGCACATGTCCCTTCCAACAGGGAGCCTTCTATATGAGCTGTGATCAACAAATACAATGAATTTTTAAATCATAAGATTATTATGGCGATTTAATTCCTAAAATGTTCCCCCTTACTTTGAATACACGCATCCTTCCTGCCACTTTCTGAAGCAGTTCTGGAAGTCTTCTTCAGTGAGTGCCTTCGCTTGCACTGTTAGGACTGCCTCAAGGTCCTGAATCAATATAAAACAATTACGTTAAATAGAGATTCTGACTTTGGTTAACAGCCAGAAGACAGAAAGTGCCGGGTCTAGGGAATATGGTGGATGGTGGCACACCATGGTGTGTTACGAGCTTGCTTTTCCACTGAATGATACCCAGTGGAGGTATCACTGGATTTTTGATCACACTTCCTGCAGACGTTCAAGAAAGAGACTTCCAGAGGTGCTTCCGAAAGTGATAAAAGTAATGGGATAAGAGTGTTCAAAGTGGGAAGGGAGTTTGAGGGGGGTTGTTGACAATGTGTCCTTTCTTATAAATTTTTTTATTTAAACATATTCCATACAGTTTCATCACACTGTACTGGTATGTGGTTCAAATACTATTTCAAAATATTAAAAATAAATGTTATCAATTACATAACTAGTGCAAAAAAACCCCACACACTAAATTTCTTTTACCTGGTACGTAGCAGTGTCAATATCCTTCTGAATCAAATTCAACACTGTATCTTTCCAACTGTAAACTGTCTAAACAAACATAGAATAGCAATAAAATCTGGGGCTTTGGTGTCAGATGATGTTGATCTAGATAGAAGTATATTGCATATTTAGGAAATTCTAGAAACTTCTCTGTGTGTCTGTTTTCTGTCTCTCTGGGGTGAACCATAATAGTACTGATCTCATGGAAAATTGTGTGGATTAAGTGACATTAAACATACAAAATGTTTCCAGCATATGTCTGACATATATCAAAAGACCAATTAAATTCATTGGTTTCCTAGTACATAAATTTTAACAGCATGCTCTAATCTTCAGTGTTCTTGATACATTTTTTAAATCAAACACTGTGAATTGAGTAGGAAAGGGAATTTCCTGATAACAAGAGAAAAAAATAAATTCCACAATGGCTCAGTTTTATTTTTTGTGTCACCTTCAACTTGCTAGTTCCCACACCTGTGAAAGAAAATCTACAAACTTTCCTGAGAGAAACACAAAATCAGAGATTTGATTTTTAAGAAATTTGTAATAAACACAAAATTCCTCAGGGGATGTAGCAAAGAGGTATCTCCCTTCCAGAACCTGAGACAGTCACAGCACAGTAGAGCACAATTCCCAACTGGGTAGAAAGAAAGCCTCAGTTCATGTAGAGGAAAGTAATGAGTTCAGAGATACACGACAAGTTGAACCCTAGCTTCCTTCTCACCAGCCTCCTAAGGGCAGTTCCAACATCTGATCCTGTGCTCTTGGCTTTGCCCAAGAGCAAATAGTATTGCCCAAGAGTATTTGGAGGAGCTCTGCAGATTTTCAAAACCTGGCTTTAGTTAATCGGATCATCTACAGCAGCACTGTCATGGGCAGATCAGCACAACCGGAGGACATCCTCTACCAAAACACGGGCTGCCCACCTGTGGTGTCTCCTTTACTTCCTAAGTTTCAGCTGAAGTTTTGGTCTTGACTTTTCAGAACTGCCTCACACTAGCTTACGAATCACACTAGAGTCTTTCATAGTGGAGAGAGTCACTTAGCACATTTTATAATTAGCTACTATAAAGCAAGCCTTTGGCATGTTGGCTAATAATGGATTTCATTCATCTAAATAAAATCAGATTGTATATTAGAAGCTGGCTTGACATCAATAAAATTATTGTTTTTAGCCACCATGTGTGCAGCAGGTGAAATCTTTATTAGTACGAGTGCATAATAAAATTTTGACAAGTTAAAAACATAAACCCAATATGTAAACTTACATCAATATAAATGCTTTCTGCAGTTCACATTTGGATGATAAAAGGGCTGTAAACGCATTCCTGTTTCCACCCAAGGCACATGGATTAGTACTCTGTTTCTGATGATTTGAAGTAAATTTCTCAAATTTTCTAACAGTATAGTCATAATACAGCAAAGAGGAAGGCAACTGATTAATGCCTGAGCAGTCTATACTAATCAGCGTCAACCTTCTAGAAGCCTGCATTGGCATCAGCTGATCATACACCTCCAAACCTAGCTGGTACTGTTGTTGTTTTAAAGAATTAGCAAGAAAAGAGAAGAGGCCCAGTTAAACTGTGGTACACAAAAAGTACAACTTTTCTAAACTGTCCTTTTCATCTGTGATTCTCCGATCGAGGTGATTTAGCATTCATGATAGAAATGGTACCAGAATGGACTTTAACTTTGACTCTGTTCACATTATGTAGTAAACCTCCATGTAGAAATTTTTTCGAGGAGATAAGTAATTAAGTTTTATGTTATTCACATGTAACATTAAGCAGATTTCATATGGAAGCCACTATGTTCAGAAAAAGGAAGCAGTTGCACACTGTGATGAGAACTGGTGAGTTCGCAAACATGTTGCATTTTTAATGCTCATAGAAAAAGAAAGACAAATTTAGGAACAGTCTGGAAATTTTCTCTCAGCTCATGTTTTGAGTAGAATACTGTGTTTACATTATTTGTTTGCATGAAGAAACTGCACATTTTAGGGCAAGGCTCAAAAAGTGTCATGTTAATCATCACACATTTTATATGCATGCTTTGTATATATGTTCTGAATCCGGAAAATATCAATTACCTAATAGAAAGAAATGGTGTGAAAAGAATAGAGTAGAATTAGAGTCCAGAGCACAGTGAGCCCAGGCAGGGCTGAGGCACAGCTGACAGCTTCATGCAACAACTTTAAAAATAAAAGCACTAGGCACAGATCAGTGAGTTTCACTAGATAGGATCATAGGGTCTGCAGGGACAAGACCAGACTAGTAATAAGCAGCGGACTTAGAAATCTTTTGTGAGGTATCTCCTGTAAAAAATTTAAGGCTAACTTTCATATGTTTCTAATATTTGTGCAAAAAGCAAAATGAGGTAATGCAACCATTAGAAAACAAATTGATTGAAAGATTTCTTGATGAAAAAGAAAATTAAGATCATATTCTCCTAAAGTCCAGAAATTAAATATCTCAGATTAGATCACGCATCATATTAAAAGGAAAATTGAGTGTTTGATTAGTGTTTGATTGGTTTGATTAGTGTTTGATTGATTACAGAGAATTCTAAAGAAGTAAACAAATGATCCAATTGAGAAATTAAAGGACAGGCTGGAGATTTAGCTCAGTGGTTCCAGCGCCTGCCTCGCAAGCTCATACAATGCTGGGCGTGCTGACTCATGCCCACCAGCAATCAATACCACATACCACAGTGCTGGGCGTGGTGGCTCACACCTGTAATCTCAGCACTCGGGAGGCAGACACAGGAGGATTGCTGAGTTCAAGGCTTGCCTGGGCTACATAGTGAGCTCAGAGCCAGCCTGAACTACAAAGCGAGAATCTGTCTCAAAAAAAAAAAAAAAAAAAAAAAAAGAAATTAAAGGACATACAGGGATGTAGTCCTATAGCAAAGATACAGGTTTGATTGTGTATGTGGAAGCCCATATCCCTTCTACACTCCTCTCTTGTATAACCATGATCATTAAAGTCATATATTAAGGGCAGTTCTTTTGGTATATAGTTTTAATCGTAATCTTGAATATAGTTTTCTCTTATCAGTAGCTGGTTTCGTACTTTTCAGACTATTTCACCTGCCTCTATAGTCCCAGGCCCTGGTTGAGAACGAAGGAAGGTTGGGGAAGTAACATGAAGACCCTTCATTCCAGTCTACAAGGCTTGCTAGTCAAAGCAGCACCAAAGAACCCGAGTTTATAACCAGAATACTTCTCGTCTAGTGAAAACCTTCTGATGCTGCCAGTGTGTGAAAACAGCTGCTACAGGAGAGCAGGAGAGGGGAAAGCAGAGCCCCTTCAAGGCAGGAAGACTAGGATGGACACGTAATAATTCTGAGGATGGGTAACATCAATCTTCAGCTCAGTTGCTAGTTTATTCCTCATCATTTCCCCACACATTCTGAAACCAACAATTCTCTGTTTTCCCAGGGATTGGGAATCCTTCTTATGGAACTTCTCTCACATTGAACAGTGGTGATCAATTCCTGGTAATTAATTAATTAAGTACTTCTTAAATCTCCTCTGTTTAAGTACAGACCTCTTTTGAGTATTTGGGCTAAGTTCTTATATCTGCCACTGCAAAATCAGAATGTTGCCTTGAACAACTCTCACTTTTCTTTCACTTCCTCATTCATGCGGATGGTAGATATGTGGTACATATTAATTAAAGTTCTATATTCAGCTGTCTGTGTATCAGTCAGTTTCATAGGCATGAGTGAGAGACAAGTGAAGACATAATCCCTACTCTGAAGGTCAAATACCCTGTGTGTGTGTGTGTGTGTGTGTGTGTGTGTGTTTAAACACTCTAAGGCATGTTGGCTTCTCCAGTACAGTGCAGGGAAACTCCATGCCTAGTTTTTGCTCTACCACGTAGGGAAGAATCCCAGTGTCCAAATCACCTGCTGAAATGACAGAACACATCCAGAGCTGGGGCTCTAGCTCAGATCTTCTGCTTCTGAGGCAAAAGGGCCTTGTTCAAGAGTCGGAATGAGTTTTCATCAGTGATACTGTCTGATAATTATTCACATAAGGTTTTATGGTTTTGTGTTCATTGTTTAGATGATAAGAAGAGAAGAAGTTAGGAGCATGAATGTCAGGATTAAAATGTAAGACTAGGCTGGAGATTTAGCTCAGTGGTTCTGGAGCCTGCTTAGCAAGTGCCAAGTCCTTGGTTCAATGCCCGGTAACCACAGACAATACCGCTCACCCAGAATCAGTACCACATACCACTGTGCCAGGCGTGGTGGCTCACGTTTGTAATCCCAGCACTGGGGAAGCAGAGGCAGGAGAATTGCTGAGTTCAAGGCTTGCCTGGGCTACATAAGGAGCTCAGGGCCAGCCTGAACTACAAAGTGAGACCCTGTCTCAAAAAAAAAAAAAAAAAAAAACAGAAAAGTAAGAGTAAAAATTTTACTACTTAATTCTACTTAACTGTTACAGTATTCAGTCTCATGAGATTTTACGTTTAATTACAAGTTGCTTTGATTCTTCAAAGACATTTAGCAATTAGGAAAACTGATACTCTGTGAAAATATTCTCTGCCTACTAGGAATGTAAAACGGAAGCTTTAATTTCCATTTAAAAGTTACAGTTTTAGCTTTAAAAATGGAATGTTTTATAAAAACCAGAAAAAATATTTAGAAACCAAATGCAGTAAGGACTCGACCACGCCTTTGCTCCCTGCAAGGTGATCTTAAGAGGTGACTCACAAGAAAGTCAATGGAATATTTAGATGAAGAAAAACAAACCAGAAACAGAAATATAGGTGCATACAGATAATTTGTATTATCTATACTGTACCCAAATTGCTCCCTAAACAATTCCATGAAATAGCAGCTTTGTCCCTGCATTTACGATAGGAAAACTAAAGTTGAGAGGGTTTTAAATAATTAGACTCACGTGACATGGGAAGAAATACTTCAGCAAGAATGAATTGAGCGTGGGTGTCCCTAATTCTCACATCTATCCCCAGGTACACAGACAATTTCCTGTATGCCTCCTACTCAGGTCAATGACCGAGAAGCACACATTCCTTTCTGAGGGATACATTTCAGCAGTCAACTCTACCCTCAATTTATACCAGTAGGATTTAGACATGTTTCTTCTAACAGATAAATGATGGTAAATGACATTGTAAAGCAAACCATATGGGGTGTCAGCTCCATTCCATGTGCCTGGCCGTTGAGGCGATAGGACTATTTATCATACGTTACTGATTATCTTTGACAGGAGCCTGCTCTCATCACTCCCAAGGGACCGAAACAGGGGACGTTTCTGTGCAAACTGATTAGCCCTGGATGAGTCAAAACTGTCTTGACTCACTCCGAAAAGGGACAGCTCTACATTCCATGGGCGACTGTGACAAATCTGGTTGAGGAGCCATTGAGGGGTGCTTCAAAGACACGGAGAAGGCAGGAGCAGTGGAGACTTTCTTAATAACTTTTAAAGGACACTGTCAGGAGGAAACATCTACTGTGTTGCTGATTTTGTCTTCCTTTTCCTGTATTAGTTAACCCTGAAAGTGCGAATATCAACAGACTGAATCCCCGATGGGTACAAGTGAACCAGAAGAAATCTGGAATTAATTGCCAAGTATTTGGGTTCCCGTTGCAGCTGTTACAAGTGTTTGATTTGGCGAGGGAAGAAAAAAGGCCCCGCATACCAATTTCGTGAGCCACAGTGAAAGCTGCGTGGAGACCATCGTCTTCAATCACAGCACAGCTGCGCTCCGGAGAACAGATGGTCCCAACGTCTGCCATTCCCAGGGTGTCACATGAATGATGCCCACATAAATCCTGTCCCGGGAGAAAGAAAGAAATCATTACAATCCATTTACATCCTAGAAGGAGCCACCGTGTAGAGTCACTCGCTCACCCCGAGCGGCAAGGCTGGGATGTGCATGGTATCACCTGCTCAGCTCTGGAAAGGCTCCAAAGACAAACTGAAGGCAGCCGCCCTTTGGACCCACTCTGGGACCCAGAGGCACAGGAAGGAAAAAAATCAAATGACACCTAAAAAGATGCGATCGGGTTATAGCTTGTCCGTAGCAATCACAGACGCAGCCTTAACAAAGCTGTAATGCGTATGTGGACGTCAAGGATAACTTTCACGGACGCGATGCTGAGGAACAGCCTCTTATGCTACCTTTACCGGAAGACTGGTCACGGGACGGAACGACAAGTACGTATTTGTGACAGAATGTAAATTTGTCAGTAATTTTAATTCATACTAATAATGATTAAAAGGTTATTGCTTCATTTCTAAATTGAGTTGTTATTTCATTGGCTGCACCTTCAGAAATTCATGCACTCTTATTTATATCATATAGTTGTGCATCCTTGGCATTATTAATTCTTAGACATATATGTAATGAAGGTGTACTCTGTGTGTGTGTGTGTGCACATTTAATAATATACTGCATAGGTTTTAACAGATTCTCAAAGGAGAAAAGATCAGACCTCACTAATATTTAAGTTATTGATACAGATGGGAAGAACAGTAAAGACATTAAAAATATGAAAAGTAAAAGGAAAATATATTACTATTTTTGACGACAGATTTTAATGATAACTTTACTTTTAATTGCTATTCAGCCATTAACAGAATTAGAATTTTTTGTGTTTGTCAATTTTTTCACAAAAATTAATGACTGGCAGGTACATGCATATGCCCAAAAAGAAACAGCATTTCTAGAAGCCAGAGGTCAGTAAATGCAGGAGAACAGTTTTTAGGAACATTAATTATTGATCGAAATGCCAAACGTTGTTTGAGGTACAGCTGCCATCATTGTGGCTGAACTACCACAATGTTTCTTTTAGAAAACACAACAGACCTTGGCTTAAATGAGTCAAACAGTGACACGCAGGGAGATTCAGCATAACCCTTATACACCTTTAACATGCCATACGCTGGTCAGGCTTCTGCAGCCTCCGGGAATCGGTGCCACATCCTATCACTGTACAACCAATGCCACATACTCGGTGCCACAGTGATTTTCTAACTTTTTCTTGTTTCACCATAAATATCTAACCAAGATGAAGAATATTTGAATGACACACCCTATTCTACTCCAGTTAGAATGTTTTACATCTCCACTGTGTTCTGTACATTATGACTTTCTACCTGTGATGACACGGTAGTCATGTTACTGTGGTTTCAGACAGCAGAAATCTCAGTCAAGTGACTGCGGTGAATCAAAGCACCAAATCAACAATAGTCCTCGCAAATTTTCTACACATCCTCCTATGGCATCCCACGGGCTCCCAGAGGGACAGCTGTTGAGAACAAATTAGTAGTTTGTCATTGGATTGGGAGCATGCTTTTGCATCATAGCCTTTGATATGATAATATAGTAGGACACATTTCTTTTAAGCCTGCCTCCTCCCCCACCATTATTTTTGTATCTCTAGGACTAAACACCAGATTACAGTTTAGATGAGTTGCTAGACACTGAGGGTTATATACACAGTCCTTTTTAAACCAAGGCTTATGTTTATCTTCAGAATTCTAGCTTCTTCCCCTTCAAAACATAAGATCCCAGAGTCAAGTTTTCCTTTTACTCTTTATTTCACTAGCAAGCTCGGCTGAGGAGGGGCAGCAAGGGGAAACGGCCTCCCTGTTCCTTAGCAGCACTTGCGAATAGAATCTTAGTATCTCTGTTTACTGCTTGTCAATTGCTCATTAGCGTCCATCAGCCCTTCTTGTCATCTTTGAACTGCATTAAATGCACTTGGCCTTTTGCCATGGAAATATGCGCACGTGACCAAATTATGAAGGGCACATTTCTTTGTTTTATCACACTGATTAAGCCTCTTGACTCTATAGCTGTACCATTATGTTTCCATGGCTATAATTACTAACTGACAACCTTTCCCCTTCCTGAATGAAACTTCAATGCCTAACGGAACAGTTGTGTTTCTATCTTCATGATTTACACCGAGCATCTGAATTTCTTTTCATTCAATGTTCATCTCTATGTATGGAAACTTACTTGTGTGTCAAACTATTAAGGACACAGCATATACTTTCAATTCTATTTTCTCAGGGTGATTTACAACAACACTTACAGATGTAAACCCTGTAGGATTTTTTAAAAATTAGAGTAGAGGGCTAGGGGTACTATTGCAACAACACTATCTATATGAAAGATTAAGTGTATATAATATCCACATAAGAGACAAATAGATTGAAAGTGTTGACAAGTGAATTTCTGCTTATTCCACATAGATCTAAAAGGAGATTTCAATGGTGTCATAACAAATATGATTTTTTAACCAAGGTCATGATCTTAGTGCCATGGCTTGGAAAAGAGTATGATGAGGGACTTAGTAAGACGTCAGGGTTGTAAAAGTCTGCAGAAATCTGTCATCTTGTGATCTGATTTGGCTGGAGCACAGGACAGAGACAATGTATCTAACTCAGAAGCACACCTAAGATGATCCTCAAACCAAAAGACTGAGGTCGCTAATATCATGACCATTTACCCGATAGGAACTTTTAGAAGACTGTGGAGATGGCCAAAGTTGCAATTGGTCATTGAATTCCACAAGCCTATTTGTGGGGACAGGGACGGGAGCATTATACCACCCTGAGAAGCAATGTCCACAGAACTGAGGGCCTTGGAAAATCCCAGCGGTCTGTACTGGGTGAGGAGCCCGAACCGAGCAGGCATGAATACCCAAACAGAACAATCCCAGGAGCTGGAGGATTTCCTGTCTTGATTGAAAGGACCGGTCTGTTTAGCACAAGTATGCGGAGAAGGAGGTAGAGGAAACACAAGTGGCGATAAGGGCAGACACTGTCATGGCTACAGCAGCAGCAGCTAAGAGAACCTTAGAAGAGCGGTAAATAATGCTTCCTGTTTCTTGTAATTCCCTCCTGTAAGAGCAAGAGTGACGTCTAGAAAGGGATAAAGCAACGCTTGCCCGCCTTGAGATGCTCAACCTTGTGTCTACACAATTTTCACTGAGGAGATGTTAGTGATAGAAGAATTGACAGTGCAATAAATATTTTAATCACAACATCACACATACTGCATATACCTCCTCATGCATATTTGTTCTGTTGGTCTTTTTTGGTAATTATTTTAACTTTGATGACTATGAATTGGTTGTACATGTGAAAGGATGCAATGTGATATTTCCACGTGTCCCAAAACCATTTACTGATCAAATTTCACTTCCCTTTATCTAACACCCATATTCAAATGGATCTGATTCTTGAGGTATCATTTACTTTTCTGGCTCCTTTTACAGCAATCCCCAATGGTAGAAGCCTTACTCAGTATTTCAACAGAGACGATATTAACCAGAATTGTTAGGGCAACCAGTGTAGTGACTCGTGTCTCTCAGTCTCCACTCATGTCCCTGGACACAACTAGGTGATAAGAAATACACAGAGTCCAAATGAATTAGGAATTAAGTGATCATGTGCATTTACTACATGCCTACCATTAGCAAGCCGTTACGCTATGTGCTGGTGCTGTAGAAAATACAATAGAATCTCTATCCTCAGGAAGAAACATAATCTAGCAAGCCAAGCACATAGGCTCAAGGAGGCCCGGGGTGGGATGCTGCGATGAAAACACTACTGCAGAGTAAAGAGCGGGCCTCGGTGAACTGTTCCTTGGGGAATACAGATTCTCAAAGGACTGCGGATTCCTCTTCTGGAGCTGACGGCGTGGGACCAGAGGCACGTTCACAAAGCAGGACTCAAGGAAACGCCATGGGTGGTAAAAAGGGAGGCTGTGTTCCGGAAGTGACAAGGGTGGACTGCAAAGGTAAGCGGGGAGGATGGTCTGGACCCAGAGTTACTGGAAAGGACATTTTCTCCTCTAGGTCAGAAGAGGAGAAAGAAAAGAAGGGACAGAGTGAACCAGAGACTCAGAGGATTGGATATTTGGCAGAGTTCACCTGGAAAATGAGAATAAAGTTGTTAGAAAAAGTGAATGGAAGGTAGGCGGTATCTCTAATAGGAAGGAAGTATATTGCTAAGTACACTTTTAAAAGTGTCTCTCAAATAGGAAGGATGAAGCGTGATAAAAATCATTTACATAATTTGAGATGCAGTCTCTTCATTATTAACAGAAGCCATTTGGACCAGGCAAGCCCTAAGGCTCGGTCCAATTCTGCAGGTGCTGATATTAATGGGAAACTTTACAGTTTATATACAGGTGAACAAATTAAAGTCCAGAGTAGCAAGTGCTCATGGTTTTAAGCTTGAGCAAAGTAAAGCTGCCGTTCAAACCTATCTCCAAGAATTTTAGTTTCTGACTTAACTTCACCACGGTATTGCTAAATAATTACATATGTTTTTCTTGACATTAATCTTATCTTTTACTTTCACAATCTGCTCTTGATCAAGCAAATCTCTTCTTTTTTTTAACAGCAAATGGAAACAGCATGGTCTTCATTTCTATGGGATGCCTGGTAAAACTCAGTCACTTAGAGACAAACAAGACATACACAATGCATTGTAGGAGATATTCCAGAAAATAAGAAAACAGAAAGAAACCTGGTGGTATATTAACTTGCCCACCCCCCACTCTCACCTGCCACATCTGATCAGTCACTGTGAGCCACTGTAGTTGGGTTTTCTTTCCACTGTTCCTTCCTCTATTACTTGAGACTTCCAGCTGGTTCCTTTGCCGGCTATAACGTCCCTATGAATATGCTGTGGTCACTTCCCTTTGAGTGTAGGTCTTATAAGAGGTCTCTATTCCTCTACGCTGACCTCAGCCTGCCATTCAAATCCTTGGACCGTGTTACCAGTCTTCCTGCTGCGCTCTCCTGACCTCCCTCCTGTTCTATGTTGTCCGTATTTCCTGTACATCTCATGAATAGTTGGGTTCACAACCTTACCGCGGAATATTCTTTATTTACCCACATCTATCTCTTTCTAAACTTCTTGACTAAGTCCTGTCCCTTATTTCCTAATGCCACTCTCTTGGCTTAGGCTGTCTCAGTGCTCCTCTGCAGTTCAGATTACTCACACAGGGTCCAGGGCAGCCACCTAGCCACAAGCTCATTAGAAAACTTGTCCTCTGATCACTACTGTTCTTTCCCACTGCACTTAGTTTCCAGCATTCGCTTCTTAGCGTCATGGTACAGACTGAACTGTGTTTTCTTAACTTGCAAAGCTGAATCCCTAACCCGCAGCGTGATTGTATTTGGAGACAGGATCAATGAGAGAATAAATCAGGTTAAATTAGATCATCATTATGGGGCCCAGATCAGATAGGATTGGTGCATTAAAACGACTTCCTATCTCACTCTCTCTGCCGGTCTCTCCTCACTCTGACTGAACACGTGGAAGAAAGAGCACACGAGGGAAGAGTAAAAACATCTACAACAAAGGGAAAGAGGCAGGAAAAGAGGTTTCACTAGAGACTAAATGGGCTAGAACTTCGATCTTTAACTTTTTGGCCTCTGGGACTACATGAAAATATGCTTCTCTTAAAGACATCCATTCTATGACATGACACACTGTTTCTTCTGTGCTCTGCTTCTTAACACCCTCTCCAATAGAATCATTACCAGACCATCCTCCTTCATGCTGTTGTGTCACCTCCTATGATTCACAGGTTTGTCTTGGTTGTGCGTGCTGTCCTGGGGTGTCTATGGTATCCACCTTTCATGCTCGGGCCAACCCTACTCTCTTCACAGTGTATTTCTGCCGTGCCTCACAGCCACACCTGCATGTCATACAAGTCATCACGCTAAGCCAAAGTAACCCACTTTCTTGTCTATTTCCTGGAATCAATTCTTAAGAAGGGTGTCAACTTTAAATCCCTGAATCCTTGTGTGTCTATGACTATTTGAATAAGTTAGTTATTTTAGCGTAGAGGGCATGAGCCAGGACTATCTTCTTTTTCTGCCATGTGTAAACTTGCCCTGAGATTATCTCTGCCCCTCTGTCACACAGATTCCTCATCTGTCAAATTTAAAATCAATAACGGTTGCAGATTGTCGAAAGGCAGAATTTTAAAATGGTCTCTGCTCATAGATACTGTGTGTAAAAATGTGTAATGACAGGTGGTTGAGTCTAAATCAGGTCTGTCATTTCTTCGCAAACCAAGTCAGTTCTCTACCTGCAGTCAGATGTGCGTGATGATCCAGAGGTCGAAGTGTCTTCTCTGTCCTTTCACGGGCACCATTTACACCTCAGTTACAGTATTTATCAGTTCTCCTAACACAAGAATGATTTATGCATGTACCTGCTTTCTCTCTTCTGATAAGCCTGCTGGGCAGGACCAGGTATTTTCCACTTTGTTGCGTTCACCTGCCCTGTGACAGACTCCCCCTTAGGCACTGTACATAGCTGTCTACACATGTAAAAAGCACAAGAGTGGAATAGGCCTTGTGTGGTAATTAGACTAGATTTTTCAGCATAAAAGCATTAACTACAGCTCCTCAATGGACTCCTCAATTTCTGTTTCTGAGTTATTGGGGCTTTTATCAATTATGATTGATCTACAGCCTATGATTTCCTGATCACAGATTCACTTTTTGATGAATTTGAACTCAAATGTGACCCAGTTAATTGGTCTAATCAGCAAGCCAGTAAGAAAAAGCTCGTTCTTCTCTTCCAAGCTTCCAGTCTCCTTCTACCGCCCCCTATTGTCAGGACCCAAGAGGAAACCAGGCCTTGAAGAAATGTCTTAAATCCCAGGCTCAGAGGCAGGATGAGAGAAGAGAGATTTCAGCTGGGAGATAATAGCCTAAGAAATGACGCATTGATTGCTAATAAAAGCGAATGAAATTTATATTGCATAGGCACTTAGGTGGTTCATTGCAAATTAATATTTTGAATGCTTGGAAGGATAAAGCTTTCCCTGAGCTGAAGGAAGACGTTAAACAGTTTCCAATTGGGTTCTCAAGCAGGTTGTTGTTTTTTATGTCAGGACATGGATTGAAGGAGAAAGTAGGAAACAAGCACAGGACTCTGGAAAGCAAAAATAAACCCCAAGGAGACTGGATTTCTGCTGCTTAATGGCATGAGTGGTGTGGATTCCAGTATAAACGTCACTCCACAGTGAAAACGGGTCCTCTGCCAGACAGTGCAGGGCTGTTAGGTTCTCTAATTAGAGCAGCACTGAAGCGCTGGGCACAGTCCTGACAGTGCTGGGGATGGGTCGACAGGTGCACTTTTAACACACTGCTGACTCCCAGGTAGATAGTTCGGGGTGGCCTGGGCTAATCAACAAGGGTGGAAAACATATCGACACATATTCACTTCATGCCAGAAAAACAAGCAATTTAGGAGAAGACATCTGGACACAAAATTTGAACAGGAACTCCAGGCTCATCAAAACATGGATTTGATGGCTTAGCGTCTGGCTGCTAAGCAACACACTCCTTATATTCAAAACAGAGTAGTAAAAGTAGAAGCCTGGTGCCAGCTCTGGATATTTCTCATTGAAAAAGAAATAGCCATAAAAATTCTTCTTTAAGCCATACGAGATTTGATTTCCATGAGGTTGAAGCATTTGGACCCTCTCTAGCCTTCTTGATTTTGACTTTCTTAAGTATTAGGAAATTAACTTGACAAATTAATGCTGCATTATAGTTTTGAAACTCTTTAAATTAGATGCATATTATGTTTTCTTTATTCCGTTTTTGTAAAATTAGATTTCTACACCAAAAGGCCAACCCAAGACTGAATGAGATTCACTTCACCCAAACTTTGGTTCTGTTTGACAAAGAGGCCTGGAAGGGACCGTGTAAAATACTTTCCATAGGCAAATCAGTTTGACAAAAATATGTTATTGCAAAAATCATTAAAATTGCAACACGCCATTATTTGACTTCTCCTTTGCTTCTGCCTTTTTAAAGTGTGCTAGTGAGCTTCCCAGTTTGGGAAACAGGAATTATTAACTACCCAGTCTAAAACAAACCCAGAAAAAACAATCTACACAAGTTAAAATTCCTGCCTAGTATTCCTCCCCGCTCTGGGATACACTTAGTAAAATTATGGGTCAAAGGGCAATGAATGATGGGACTTTTACTTATTTTAGGAGCACGAAGACTATAGGTTTCTATTCAAAAATGAAAGCAAGTTACTAAAATGACCCAGTCTGTGGGGTGATATAGCTGCAAAAGTATTTTTTTCCTCTTTCTTTGGGGAGCCTCATTCCATAAACTCTCCAAAGCCTCCTTCTTGGCAGCCCTGTGATGTTAGCAAAGCAAGGAAAGCCAGGCATGGAAAGTTGCTTATTAGAAAAAAAAAGACTTGGATGCCAAATAAGAAAGGGATAGTTTTACAGGAGAACCTCACAGGGCGGACTAAGAGCTGAATGCTCTACCATTTCAGCGACTAATGTTGTGCAGAGGAATTAAAGGATGGCTTCCAGAAGATTCCTTAGTGAGGAGGAAGGTTTTCCACGCTGCACGGCCCCGGGCACTGTCTAGCTCTCCGGGAAGCGCTGCCCCTGGTGTCTTTCTGTTTACATGTGGTCCCCGTGTACATCCACCCCAGCAACCGCAAGTGTTTCTCCGCTCCAAATTTATCAACACTTTTCCTTCACAACATGGGCACCCTAAAAAAATAGAACAAATAGTAGCGAAGCTGCATGATTTTGAAGTTTCCTGCGATGCATCATTAATTTCCTGTTCTCGCTCTGTTTGCCCACTTCCGCGGCGTCTTTACATAATACTTCGATGTTTATCGTCCTTCGTCTATTCTGGAAGGCTGTCAAGCACCTCAAGGAGTAGGTTTACAAGCTGACTCTTCCCAGCCATTTGAGAGAAACAGCTGAGAACTGCCCATCAGAGCAGAGCCCTGGAAACTGAGGCCCGGGACTCCCAGCCAGCCGGGCCCCGACCACTCCGGTCTTGGCCTCAACATCGCACTAACTCGGTGGTCTACTAAACCGCTGAAGTAGAAAGCGCCTTCCTCCCAGAGCCGCTGAGCTTAGGAAGATCCATTTCTCCCCCTTCCTGTATCCGTCTTCCTTACAGTGGGGGAACCCTGGGAAACATTCCCTCTTCCCGTTCTGACTCTTTGCCCAGCTACCCTGAACAGGAACTTCAGAAACACGTTCATCCAAAACCCCAAGCCGTGAATTGGATTCAGCCCTTGGTGGCTGAGCCGGCCAGAGCAGGGCCAGGGCACCGGCTTGTGGAGGAGCCTCAAGAGCTCGTCCCTTCAGCTGATTGGGCGCCTGTGCCCTTCTGGCCCGCCCCGCTCCTTCGGCCCAGAGCCGGATTCCAGGGCGGGAGTGTGAGAGTTCCAGCAGAGAGCCACCTGAGCGGGCGTCGTGTGGGGCGTCCCCCCTCAGTGTGCTGCAAGAGCGGGTCACGTGGGACTGACAGGCGAGTCAGGAGATAAACATGACTCCACAGGTGGACCACCAGGCCCCTTGCATGGGGTGGACGCACTCCTGATTTGGAGTCACTGGAAAGTACAAGACTGGTGACTCCGACTTGCTTTCCCCGTCTTTCCCCGTTTGCCTATGAACCACCCCCACGCTCTCGAGCCTTCTTCCCACGCTCAGCCCGCGCTATCTCATCTCGGGTGGGCTATCCCCCGGCATCGCCGCGCACTGCTGATCGCTGGAGGTGCAGCCACTCGGGCAGAAATCGCCACTGAGGCGAAAGGCACAGAACGAGAGATCGGCCGAGGTTCCCACAAAGTGCGTTTAAACAAATCCGGAGTGGCAGGTGCTTCGTGCGAGGAGGCGAAGCCATGAGCTAGACCGGGACCCCCGCCGCCCCCCAGAGCCCGTGGCCGCCCCGTCGCACCTACCTCCCGCGTGAACAGGATGGCGGCGTCGTGGTGCTCGTCGTGGTCATCTCCCAGCTGGTTGTGCTGGTGCTGCCACTTGCAAAAGTTCTTGAGCGTGGTGGCGGCGTTCTTGCTCACCTCCAGGCTCTTGTCCTTGTCCTCCAGAGCCACCACCTTCACCACGGCCAGGCGGATGTGGTTCTCGATGCTGGCGTGGCTGTACAGCCGGTTGGCGATGGAAGCCAGGGTCAGCAGGTAGTGCTGCAGGCCGCGGCCGTACATCTTCACCATGGACGCGTCGGCCACCAGCAGCAGCTCCACCTGGCGCGCCCGGGAGACGGAGCGGCGTCGCCGCCGCCACCACGTCTGCGCTGCGGGGTCCCCGGCGGGCAGAAGCGCGGGCTGGTCCGGAAGCCGCCGCGGGGCCGGGGCGGCGCGTTGCCCGGGACTGCCGTGCGCAGGGGGGCGCTCGTGCGGCCAAGGCCCGGGCGCCGCGGTCTCGCAGCTGGCGCGTGGCGTCAGGGCTTCGAAACTGAAGCCCTCGCGGGTGTAGACGTGCAGGATCCGCGCGGGCCCGTCCCCGTCCCCGTACACGCGCCCGCTCTCGGCCTCGGCCCGCGGCCCGCGCGGCAGCGGCTCGATGGTGTAGCGCGCGTGCCTGAGCGCGAAGAAGCCGCGGAGAGCCCCGCACAGGTCGAGGACCGCCAGCGAGCGGGGGCTGCCGTCCACCGTGCCGCGGTAGAAGCAGTGGCCGCGGTGGCGCCGCGCTGCGCTCAGCTCGCCTCCCGCGGGCGCGAAGCCGGCGTCGCCCAGCGAGCCGTCCCTCTCCAGGTCCAGCAGGAACCTCCGGCCGCCCGCGTAGACGAGGTAGCCCACCTTGCCGCCGCCCGCGTACAGTCGGTCCACGCTCCGCACGAGCCCGCGGCTCCTGCGCGGCGGCCCCAGGGCGCGCGGGTGGCCCGGAGGCTCGAGCCGCCGCTGCGCCTGCTCCCCCGGCGGCCGGCGGGCCCGGGGCGGCGCGGGCTTATCCTGGGCAGGTGCGGCGAGCGGCAGGCGGAGGGCGCACAGCAGCAGGGGCGCCCACCCGAGCAGCATGGTGCGCCGCCCGCGGGAGGGGCCGCGCCGCCGGGACCTCGGGCTCTGTCACCGGCGGGGGGCGCGGCCGGGCCGGGGAGGGGGCATCCGCGCGCCCGCTCGCGGCCCGCGGCAAGTGTCGGAGGGCGGGGGCGCGGGCCCGGCGTGCGAACTTTTCTTTGTTGCTTTGCGGAATGTTTGGGTTTGTGGTCCGGGAAGAGGGAGACGGGGCGGGCGGGCGGAGCGGGGCAAGGCAAGGGACGGCGGGTGTCGGCCGGGGCGGTGAGCGCGCGGGAGCGGGAGGAGCGGCCAGGGCGCCGCGGTCGCGCCCGAGAAGCCGCGGGGAATCGCGCGGCGGCCGGCAACTGGTGCGCGCCGCCCCGGCCCCGGGCGCTCCGGGACCCGCCGGCTGCGGAGCTTCCGAGCTCCGGGGCCACGTCCTTTCTTATTTGGCGGGTTTCCTCGGCTCTGCGGGAAGCGGGCGGAAAGGGAGAGAGAGACGGGAAGAGGCCATAAAGACGGGAAGGCGGGCGCGGGAGGTGGCCCTCGGCGAGCCGCGTCCCTCCGGCGGCGGCGTCCTCCGGGCCGCGGTCATCCCCAGTCGGCCGCTGCGAGCGCCGAGCGCAGCGCGAGCGCTGTGGAGATGCGAGGAGGTGGAACAATGAATTTATAGCGGCGTGCCATCCTGCAAGGGCAATTTCAACAATTCGTCACTGCACGCTGCCTCTTAAAGGGAGCGCTTCCCACCGCTCCCACCCTTCCTCCGCGCCGGCCGGGGGAGGGCAGGGGGAGGAGGGCGGTCGAGGAAAGGCCGGCACCGAGCGGGGAAGGAGGGACAAAGCGGGCAGTGGGGCGAGGAGGGGAGAGAAGTGTTTGGGCAGAAGAAACAGCAACATTTCCTCGGCCACGTTTAAAGCCGCAGCGACTCCGAGTCTGTGTGATGTTCCGCAGCCAATCGGGCCGGCCGGCCTCGCCTTACCTCAGCCCCGGAGGGGCTCCGGCGTGTCTGTCTGGAGTCCGGGACACGCCGAGCCGCCCCCGGCCTCCTCCTCGCTCGCTCTTCTCGCCCTCGGGAGCAAGTTCCCGAGGCAGGTTTCTCCCCTCCGCGCGCTGCTGCTGCGCGCTCGGACCCCGCACACCGCAGCCCCGGCCCCGGCCCGCGCCGTCCGCTCCCAGCGCGTCCCCCGCCGGGTCCCCGCGCTCCTGTCGCGTCTTCCCGGCCCTCGGGTGCCCGGTTTCCCGTCGCCTCATCCCCCAGCCTCTTTGAGCGCCTCGGCGGGGCTACCAGGCTTCAGTGACTAACTTCTCCCGGGGAGCGGGGCGGCCGCGGGCGCTTCCTGGCGCGTCGCTGCGCGCAGAGCTCGGGGCAGGTCGCCTGCGGCCGGGACTCTGCGGCTCGGTGTGCAGGGGCGGCGGGCTCCCCAACTTCGGGAGTCTCCCCAGCGCCCACAGTCTGTCACTTACCCCCGGCCCTGGAACTTCCTTTGCTTTACAAAGGCGAGAAAGAGTTAACTCTTGATGGGAACTCTGCTCAACTGTTTTTTTTTTTTTTTCCTAAAGATTTTTTTTTTAAATTGTGTCCATACTTTCTCTTACTGTTTAAATAATAACTAAATGATTAATTAAATAATTAAATACATGTATTTCTGTATTCCTAAAATAACCTTTCATTGCTACAGGCCTGGGGCCTATCATCATTCTTAGACATTTTGGGGGAAAAAATTGAGGGGGGGGGTTGGTGCTCATTAGTATTCGGGTGGCATCCCCACTACTGTTCCTCACTCTGTCTCCTTTGTTCCCCCTAATTATCAATGCTGAGAAGGCAGGAGAAAACCCGGTGACTTTCTAACTGCTCTTCCCCAGTAATGGCTAAAACACTAGCCTAAGGGCCAGAGCTCCCTGTCCAGCCATTCATTCGCCCAAGGGCTGCTGCAGGGAACGCACGGCCGGAATAATGAACAACTTTCCTTTGTTTCCCCTCAAAGCTTCCCGGAGGATAAGGACAGCAGGGATTTCCCCCTGGGACCTCAAGCTGGTCCCTCATTGGGGAGGATGATACCCTGAGGGCCCAGGGCTGATTTCAGGGTCTCGAAGTGGAAAGACTCCTCAGAGGGACTCCAGGGACCCCAGAGTGGCGGAGAGCGCCCTCCGCCTGGAGAACGCCCTGCGGTCACGTGGGCGGCACGTGAAAGGCCTTTTCACATCTGGTTCTCACTTACTGATTAAGTGGTCCCCTCCGTCCCGGAACACCCAACTACAAGACGGAATCCGAACTACATCAGGATCTTGGAAGAAGTTGCTCCTTCTGAAAGCTGTTGCCTTTGAATTCTCGGTTTTAACCCTTCATGGTCAGTTGCCCAAGGCCAGTCCTGCCCAGTGGAGCAGTGGAGTCAGGAGAAAAGGACAGGACTTCCCGCAGGCCTGACCAAGCCTTCAGCCTTCCGCTGACCCCAGTAGTAAACTTCAGTTTTTACCAGTTCTAGTGAAATGCACTGTTTGACACTCAACACCATCTCTCAAGTAACTTCCATTCAGTAAGCTTAACTACTTCACCAAAAAAATGGCGATGGGGCTTCAGGTGACAGTAGTTTAAATTCATTTAGTATAGTTCTTTTCATCCACAGACACATTTCTTATTTTGAATTTAACATTACCCCCCCCCCCCGATTTTCTTCTTATGGAACCTTTCCTTCTCTTTCAAAAATGCTACACAGAAATCCTGAATCTGAGACTTACGGCTTTGAATTTAATACGTGAATATTATCAGCACTCGTACAGATTGTTCAAATGTTTAGAAATACTTTAAAGAACAGTTAGAAACAGTGAAGTCCCAAAAGTAAATATCAAATACTCAATTTTTTATTATGATTACAGATTACAAGGAAAGGAACAATTTGGGCTCAAAAATATAATGGAAGAATTCTTACTCAGAAAAAAATATATATATATTCTTTGTAGGTTACAGAATGGGTTTTTTTGGTGAATATTTTTAAAATGTTACCTTATCGGATTAGGATGAGGTGCTGCAGTCTAGAGAAAACTAATGTCTCTCCATTCAAGGAAATAGTTGACACTGGATGAAAGTAGCTGAAATTTTTACTTTTACCTTAGAAAGACAAAGTATAACCACATCATCATGTTCAGGCGAGCCAGTTGCAACTTCATCACCTTATTATTCAAAGTAACAGTTTTGTCTATGCACAGTTAATGAGAAACTTCCACGGTGTTTATAGAATATGTGATGACAAATTCGACTGACAGATACTTTTTGTATTCTCCTAAAGGAAGAAAGTCCTTCTGCTCTGGAACACTTCACGCTGGAGATTGTCTTGGCTGTCACCTGAGGTGACATCCGTCTAAGGGTGTCTAACTACAGGCCACAGCACAGTGACCAACCCACGATGAAAATTCAGAAACAGCTGACTTTTTCTGGAACCTGCACCTCTCTACCCCTAATCTGGTGCTCAGCTCACAAAACCTCTTTGACTTGTCCGGTCTGACAAGAATCTGCCAATGAGGGAAGGGCCTCATGGGCATTCTGAAGGCTCCTGAAGAAAAATAAACCGTGGTTACAGTTTCCAGGAATTCAGTGGTTCAGAGATGAGGCCAGTTGTATCGAAAGCTACAGTGCTTGGGATCCACGCTGGAAAATACAAAAATGGAGGAGGGGAGCAAAAGAAGAACACGTGCAGGTGCTTTGAGCTCTGCACTTCTAGTACAGCTTCCCTTCATAGTTTTTCTCTGTCCTCGTAAGTCATATTTTCTCAAATTTCCCTTTGCTAAAGTGTCACCCCCTCCCCTGCAAGTGACTTCATAGAAAGAATGAGGAAATATTCCCCTCCAGCCAAACACCTGCTCTTTACCGCCCAGTGGAAGAGTCACAATCTCTCAACTTTGTTTTCCTTTCGCATATCAGGATTCCTATGGGGGCCTGCTGCTTTCTGAGCCCGCTCCGTATCCGGATGCACGGAGGCCGGGTGTGGGCGCCATTCAGCGCCTGCGTGGGACCCCTTGTGAGTGCTTTCGATTGTAAGTGAATCTTTTACTCCTAGGTCATTTTGCTTTGCAAGTTGTGGTTCATGGAAGACTTTACTTCAAAACAAAAGGCTTTGGCCTCAGACGGACGAGTACCTTACTAGTGCAGCTTTCGTGTCAGTCCAGCTTTAAGAGAGGAAAAGGCACTTGAACACTTCTCTCCCTTTCTCGCCTTTCCCTCCTTCCTCACCTCTGATTTTTTTTTGTTGTTGTTGTTGAGACAAGGTCTCGCTTTGTAGTTCAGGCTGGCCCTGAGCTCACTATATAGCCCAGGCAAGCCTGGAACTCAGCAATCCTCCTGCCTCTGCCTCCCGAGTGCTGGGATGACAGGCGTGAGCCACCACGCCCGGCACTGTGGTGTGTGGTATTGATTGCTGCTGGGCGTGAGTCTCCACACCCAGCATTTGTATGTGGTCACCGGGATCGAATTGAGGACCATTGCGCGTGTGAGGCTCCGGAACCGCTGAGCTAAATCTCCAGCCAGCCTCTGATATTCTTTAACAGCAGACTACACACCCTGATGCACCCATGTACACACAGAGTATCACACTCTTCCACATTCATGGCATGCATTAAAATGGATGGGCATGCATGCTCGCTGATCCTAATTTACCTTCCTATCATGGCTGTGCTGATGAGCAAAGAGGACACATGGGTCAGAGCCCAGGTAATAGGAGAAGGGATCAGAACAAATCCTTCTGTGCCATTGCAAGGCAAACTTTTTTGAGACCTACATTATGCAGAGTTTTTTCCCTCAAGAAATTTACTTCGTATCTGATAGAATGATTTTCTCTGCTGTATGAACAGGACATAGGATAGAACAATCTATTGTGATGGAGAAAATACACTTCAGACACACTGTTAATATTATAGAGAAAACATTTTAGAAGAGCTAAATGTTCATTTTTCTTACACAAGGACTTTTATATGGTATGAAAGTCTTCAAATGAATAATGCATACAGGTATTATTTAACACATACAGGTGTTATCTGTAAAGTAAAACCTCTAAGTCATTTTTTATGCCGACCAGCTGTGAAATGTTTTAGCTTTTCTGACACAATTATGTACATACTACCTGCTTTTATGAGCTACCCAGATTCCTTTTTTTCTTTATTTTCCAGAAATTATCTTGAAATCAAACCTTACTGGAAACACATGGAAATACAGGAATTTCCATCAGAGACTAATTTAAAACATCTGAGGTTATTTTTGTCTCATGATGACAAATTTCAAGCAAAATTTTCAAATTACTTAATAAGTAGCAGTTGTAATGGTAGTAGGAATTATTGTTTCTTAGGCGCATGATCACGCACTTTTAGATTAGGTTTGTATTTAAATATCACTCAAAGTCCAAATTACTGAAGTCTTCTTGGAAGCTACTGAGTCTCTTCATATCAAACGTATTTGGCTTATTCTAGATAAATGAGTAGTCAAAGTCGGTACAAGCAAAATTGAGGAATGTCATGTGATCCCTGCATCAGTCTCCCGTGGCCAATAAGGAAATGGTACAGTGACTACCCAGTTCTGAGTTTAACTCCCATCTGCATTACTGAAGGCATCATGGATGGTCAGTGGAGGGCAGACACAGTCTCATTCACTTCTGACTGTCCGTGAACTGGTACACAGCTCTCTGCTACTACACCTTTCCTAGGCAGGTACTATATCAGGAGGAAGAGCAGTTGGATAGGCTCCAGTCCTGAAGAGTAGCTGGGGGAAGAGAATGAGATTCCATTCTTTTCCTTAGGAGATGCCATTTTCCCTGGACCTTGGCTTCTAGCTGCTCCCTCCCAGTCGTGCTAATGTACTCACAACTTACTGACAGAAAGAAGATGTGAGTGTCAGAAAAGAAGACCTGAACCAAGTACCAGCAAGGATCTCCGTCCCGGGAGTTCATCATCAGCTCACCTGGGCAGGCTCGGACCTTGCTGGGATCCTCTTATGCCGCGGACCCAAGTCACTCAGGGTCACAAGACTGCAATTCTGACTTTGGAAAATATGAACGGTTGCACTCAAGGCAGTAAGAAGGCAAGAGGAGGAGGGCTCTGATGGGCTTGCAGTTCAGGGGAGTTATCTCTGAAAAGCTTAATCACATGAATTATTTCTCATTCATCTCTTAGCTGAGTAAATACCTTTGTTTTGGGAAATTTGAGTGAGGAAATGGTGTAATTTGAACATAAGTAAGATGGAGAACTCATGGAGAACATGGCAGATATGACACAAAGAAAGCCTTTCACGTGGATTCCAAAGCTAAACTATATGAAATTTTCAGAAAAACCATTAAATGTCACTTAAAAAAAAATGTTGCAGTCTAAGGATTCAAAGACAAACTTAACTACTACAGCCTGCACTGAATCCCAGCTGAAAAATGTACAAGGATGACTTGAGAGCATAAGATTTTGTTTTTAATAAACCTAGTCTTCACTTTTGCCTCTTGATAGGAGTCTACTGATTGGGTCACTATTACACAAATACATGTTTTGCAGGGTAAAGATAACTTGGTATCTAAGAATTATTTTTGATCTACTCTTTTTTCTTTCTTTATCAGTGTTTACCTATATTCCTATTTCTTTATTGAGATGTGCACCCTACGAAGACAGAGGCCACAGTTGTCTTTCTCAACCGCATTATCTCCAGTTTCTGTCTCAGTACGTATCAAATAGCAAGCACAAATAGATGCCTGTCAGTTATGCAAAAACCTGTATTAACTACTTCTAAAAAAATTGTGTATCCAGGGCCGGAGGGTCAGCTCAGTGGTTCTGGTGCCTGCCTCGCAAGCACAAGGTCCTAAGTTCGATCCCCGGTAACCACATACAATGCTGGGCGTGGAGACTCACGCCCACCAGCAATCAATACCACATACCACAGTGCTGGACGTGGTGGCTCATGTCTGTAATCCCAGCACTCGGGAGGCAGAGACAGGAGGATTGCTGAGTTCACGGCGGCTTGCCTGGGCTACATAGTGAGCTCAGGGCCAGCCTGAACTACAAAGCGAGACCCTGTCTCAAAAAGAAAAAAAAAAATTGTGTATCTGAGTGTTTGGCATCTGTGTTTCTTTATTTTTCTAATAAGGAAAGGATACTTTTTAGAGAAATGCCATCCATGTGTTTGAATAAAGCTGATCTTTTTTCCCATAGAGATGGACACAATACCAAAGTTGGCAACTCAGAATGCCCCTCACACCTGGCCAGGGAAGCTGGTTCTGAGAAGAGCTGTGCCATTTGAAGCCTCATTAGGGGTGCCGGCCCAAACTACCAGTGGAATATCCCTTTTCTCAAGGATTCGGAGCTCTAGAGATCATATACTAAAACAGGAAAGCCCAATTGCTATAGCAAACACCCTCAGATTCTCCGTAGTTTCCCACGGGGTGTAATTTTTGTCCCTGTCACGGTTCGTTGTGGATTAATGAGCAACACAGTGCTTCTGCATTCATATCCACAGACCAGTCTTGTTCCACTCCAGGATCCTGTCCCATCTTAGCTTGTTGTATACAACATTAGAATAGAAAGAAAGAAAGCAAACTCAGCCTTACTTGTGTCTTCTTAGAAGAGCTATACTTCTAGTCCCCTGGCAGAAATACAGCTCAAAAAGAAGAGCAATCATTATAGCTTAACAAAGTAATTGTAACAGTCTATAACCCAGTTCCATGGAAATTTTTGTATCCTAGGGCTCCAAGTCCAGAAGAAAATGCAAGAGGTGATGTTTGTTATTATTTTTACCTGAGAAAAGAGTAAAGGACTTATCATTCCCACAACATGGCACAATATACTGGATCTTTAGGATAGGTATGTATAGTATTTACATTTTCAATCACTGGATGGTTCCTGGACAATTTGGATACATAGTACATAGTAATTCATAATTTGAAATATAGTCAGCCTAGGCAGTTGGCAAGCATTTTTAGTTCTGGGTGGTATCTGTTGTCTGTTTTCTAATGCTCATTGTCACATTATAGACAGCTTGGATGAAAAGAGTAGAGCAAAAGCTAGACCATAATTCTGTGATACCTTAAAAAAGGTTTTCCTCCTAAGGACACTGACATTTATCTTTGGTGGTAGACGAGAAGAGAACAGAAATCCGTGGGAGATACCTGTGTTTTCAAAGGGAATATTGTGAATTCATTTAAAGAGAGAATGTATTAATGGCTTATTTATTTATTTTTTTATTGCACCGGGGATCGAACTCAGGCCCTTGTGCATCCAAGGTTGGTGCAGTACCACTTGAGCTAAATCCCCAGCCCTTAATGGCTTATTCTATCATGTGGAGAATGTCCCCATGTACCTACAGGATTAAAAAAGGAAAAGCAGATGAGATAGCACCTCTAAGTGGTTCATCCGCTGCTAATGTCAATGCTTGAGGACAGGTGTTAAGAGGTAAAATGTGTTGTTATGCACAGAAAATGTGTCTGTGAGTTTCCGTTATAGCAAGAGATGGTCTTGTGTGTAAGCTTTTCTAGAAGGTTTAAGTAGGGAAAGCAAAGAAGGTGGCAATTTGACAAAGCACACCTGGAATAAAAGGTGTTCTGAAGCTTCTTGAAGCATTTTATTTTATTTTTCCACCTGTAACATGAAAAACTAAATTATTGGACTTGTCTCATATGTGTCCTCTCAAAGAGAAGAAAGTCACGGAAGAAAAGTAATATGCTCAATAACAAAAATACAGGGCTATGTTGGACAAAAAGTACTTTCTCAACTATTCTCCAGGAGATGGGTCAGAAAGCAGGAGAGTTTAAGGAAGCCAAGGATAAAATGAGTCATCTACTTTTGTGGTAGTGTGGTATATTTCAGGATTAGGACTCACTTGTTTTCTTGTTCTGTCATTTCCCAACATTAAGGGACTTGAACAAGAACTCTGGGTGTTTACTGACATTCCAGGAGAGGAGAGAGTCTGGCTCAGCCAAGTCTCATTTCTTTCAAAAATATTCCCAAGTACTCTGAGCTAAGACAGTTTTTAAAAATATGTGCGTTGTCAATGTTTTCTTAGCGTATCAATAAAGTGAGAGTATACTCGTTTTCTTTAAGTTTCTACTAACTAAGGAAATAATAAACTTCTACCATGGAGAGAGCAGCAAAATTAAAATATTTTTGCATTTTATCTCCTTAAACACTGTTAGAGATTCCCCCTAAAATTTGGTTGTGTCTACTAATATTTACGTCATAAAAATTGGACCTTGCAAATATAATTTTCAAGTTAAAATTAATATAGTAATACAGGCAATAATTTTATGAAGAGATCATGTTTTCCAAAATAAAAATAGTAAAATAAATGTTATTGTCTATTTCTGAAAACCTTTTAAAATAGAAGATAGCTGTGTACTCATATCTTTTTCATAGTCAATCATTTTAAAAACATACGGCAGACTCTCCGGAATACATTAATAAATAAGTTTGTATTCTTCAAATAATATCTGTGAGTGTGGTGTTTCCTGAGACAGTATGAAAAGCCCTGTTTTAGGGAGGTGTCACTCACAGGAAACATCCTCGGGACCCCAGAGCATATGAAAAATGCACATCCTGGCTGGGGTTTGAGCTCAGTGAGTCCAAGGTCACAAGTTCAGTCCCCATAACAGCAACAACAAACGGAAATGCAAATCCTCGGTTCGTGCTCCAGGCGCGCTGGATTTACATTTTCACGAGCTCTCCAGATAATTTACATGCACATTAGAACAGAGGCTACCGCACACAGCTTTCATCTCTTACTCGGTGAAAGCGAAAGGCAGACAAACATGTGTCTACGTTTCTCGGATTAATGTAAGTAATATTCCAAAAATGTTTTGGATAAATGTCCCTCAAATACCAGTTTGGTGCTCTCGAAAAATGGTGGCACCTCTCAGCGGTGAGACCCAGTAGGACGTCAGCAGTGTGCTGGTGCTGTTGAAGGAGACCTGAGCTCTTCCTCTCTTCCTCATCCTTGTTAAGATGTGAGGAGTTTTGTTCTGACACTAGCTCCCTGCCAGAGGTGCTGACCCATGATCGACCCAAAGCCATGGGGGCCACCCAGATGTGGCCTGCACCCTTCAAAACACTGAGTCAAAAGAAGCCTTTTCTTATAAATTGATGACCTCAGGTGTTTGTTACAGTAATGGAATACTCAGTGATACAATCATTGAGTCTATGTGGCCTTTTGTTTTGGCTTCCTGGAGGGTGGAGTTGCCTCTCTCTGCTTAAATTTATGCAAATTTGTTAAATGTCTCACTTTTCCAGGAAGCAAGTCCCAGGAGATAAAGCAGGAAGCCAAAAGGATAAGAAATCCGGTTCAAGCCATATTCCTGTTAGGTTCTCTCATTTGTGTTTTGATCATCAGCTGTTCCTTGAGCCTATGTCTCATTTAGTTCAGAACAGGTGAGAATTGTGACTATTTATGACTCCTGGACTTCCCTAAACCTAGCAAATTCTGAGTGTTCAGTATAATTCTTAGGCAGCATATGTGCCTATTATATGTTACTACTATTGTTAGAGATAAAACAGTTGCCTAGAACATAGTATACATTAAATTATTATGTTTAAAAATATACAGTACATATTTTTACATGAAATTTAGATGTTAGGACTTCATGATGAGCTAGGCATGGGTGAGGTAGGAGGGCGATTGTGAGTTCAAGTCCAGCCTGGGCTACATGGTGAGCTCAACATCAATATAAGCTACACAGTGAGACCCTGTTTTAAGAAAAATTCCTTCATGATGAGCAGCACATGAAACATATTTTATGCTTCCAAGTTGCAGACATAAATATATACTCTTATAAATTTGTAAATGTGCATGATCACACTTATTTGGAAAACATGTAACACATGAATGCACTAACGTAAATGAAAAGTAGAAACAAGCATTTTCTGAAGAATATCATGTGAAATCAACACACTCTGAGTCTTGATGTCAGGCTCTCTGGACCCTGGGATGAAAAGACAAGTGAGAGTTAAGAGTCTGGCCCTGGAGGGTAATGGAGTCAAACCAAACCATATACAAGATAGAAACCTCAGATAAGCTTCATTAGTGAGAGTTTAAACTTAAAAACCCTTCCAACATCACCAGATCATAACAATGAGTTTTCTGAACATAGCAACTAACTGGCGTCTGTCCCACTGGGCTGCAGTCAGCTGTGATTCAGGTCTGTAAGGACCTAATGGATCAGTAAATGTGTATGTGATGCTTGAAAAGAATGAGGGAAAGTAACTGTAAGCCTAGAATTTTTGTATCCAGATATATTACTTTTCAAGAATAAAGGCAAAATAATGATTAAGATACATTTAGTTCAAAGACTAAGAAAATTTCATCATCAAAAGGGCTTTATAAATGCCAGGTGTGGTGGCTCAAGCCTGTAATCCCAGCACTCGGGAGGCAGAGGCAGGAGGATTGCTGAGTTCGAGGCTTGCCTGGGCTACAAAGTGAGCTCAGGGCCAGCCTGAACTACAAAATGAAACTCTGTCTCCAAAAAACAAAACAAAAAAAATTTGGCTTTATATAAAAACATTAAATTACAAATCAGCATGGAGGAAGATCACACACAGGGTTAGAATATAAGAGAAAAAATGATTAATCTAAGAGAACCCTGAATATGTTGATGAATGTATCTGATTTTGCTTAAAAGTACTGAGTGTAACATATTTGTTATTTTACCAGTGTTAAGACAAAATAATATCTTCTTCTTCAGGGGAGATTTATTTGGCTTACACTTTCCAGTGGGCTTAGGTCAGGGCTGACTGACTCTGAGTTGGAAACAGTATGGTGGAGAAAAATTGATTACCCCATCACAGCCAGGAAACACAAAGAGAAAGGGAGATCCAGAGAGTTATATATCCTCCAAAGCCCCCCTCCCAACTGTGACCTGTCTGTTCCATCCAATCCCCACCTCCAAATACATCCAGGCTTATTTTTATTTTATTTATTTATTTATATTTTTTCCTTTTTGAGACAGGGTCTTGCTTTGTAGTTCAGGCTGGCTCTGAGCTCACTATGTAGCCCAGGCAAGCCGCCGTGAACTCAGCAATCCTCCTGTCTCTGCCTCCCAAGTGCTGGGATGACAGGCGTGAGCCACCACGTCCGGCACTGTGGTATGTGGTATTGATTGCTGGTGGACGTGAGTCTCCACGCCCAGCATTGTATGTGGTTACCAGGGATCGAGCTCAGGACCTTGTGCTTGCGAGGCAGGTGCCGGAACCACTGAGCTAACCCTCCGGCCCTTCAGGCTTATTTTTGAACACTAGAGACTACTGGGGAATATTTTAGATTTGTACCGTAATATTCTGCTCTTGATACTCAAGATTCATATCTATCACATTATGTAAAAATATATTTAGTCCATCTTACAAATTACCAAAATCTTAATGGTTCTAGTATTTTTGGAAAGTGCAAATCCAAAGTGTTCTCTAAAGCCCAATGAATGTTCTTGGCTCTGAACTCCTGTAAGAATTAAAAACAAAACAAAACAAAACAAAACAAACCAGTTCCCATATGCAGTGGCACAAGTTAAAGATGCCTAATCCTAAGAAGAGAAATGCAGATATAAAAATAAATGAAATCAAAGTAAGACTGAAAGGCCACAGGGAAAACATTCAATATCGTAGGTTTACGTCCATGGCCTGGGACACATTGTGGTGAGAGATGAGCTCAAAGGGATCTAGGAAGCTCTGCCTCTGTGGCCTTTTCAGTTTGCAGCCCACCTGCCTTACCTGTTGGGCTGACTCAGCTCACTGCCTGGGGCTTTCCTCAGCAGACACTCAGAGTTCTCATCATCTCCAAATTCCTGGGGTTTCTACCTCACTGTCACTGTTTCACATACTATCTTCCAGAGGCATACCGCCTGACCTCCAAGGCCTTATTTGAAATGTGAATGGAAGTCTCTATAACTATATAACTATATGTACTGTATATCTATACAAGACACACCATACAGATGATGCCATGGTCTCCTGCCAGCTATTAGCAGTAGCCGTACCACTTTGAATCATGGCTGAAGAGGACTCTAAGCCCCTGGATGACTGAGGATGGTGAAATAAATCCTAGAGACTAATTCCTAGGAGGCTTTTTTTGAACAGGCATCCTAGGGATTCTCTTTTCAAGTAGATTTACTGTTTTGCACTGCCAAGTCTGCAATGCTTGTGGTCTTCCAGATTTCTGAGCTGTCCTCAAGACATTTTTCTTCCTGTCCTGAAGCAAAGCACTTCTCAATTGTCATTTTTCAACAACTCTCCATTTCCCTAGGCACTTTCTTTCTGATAAAATTCCCTAAATTTTAAAATTATTTTAAAATAATTCACCTTTGCTCTCATTTCCTGATAATCACTGTATATATGCTTAACAACAGCCAACAGTATTAATGCTATACTCTGAGTACTGGAATTCATTGAAATTATCTCCACCAAAACATTTAGTCAACTGACCTTACCTTTGTCTCCCACAAAGTTTCAGAACATGAGCAAATACAGAGAAACTTCTTGCCAGATTGTAATACACCTGAGCAATACAATCTTTATTTTCATCTGAAATTATGAGCATAGTCTTTATGGTCTGCATTCCCATCAGAAATCTTATGAACTCCAACTGCTATCTCTCATCCATACAGCTTATAGCATTCTAAGTCTTTCCTAGCCAGTGTCTACAAACTTTGAAACTCCTCCAACAAATCCGTTCCAAAGGTTTCTAAACTACATTATCAGGTAGAGTTACAACAATGACTTCAGTCTTGGCAGCAAAATCTGTACTACTTGAGGCTCTCTAAGGGGACATAATCAATAGAAAAAATATGTATATATTCTATTATGCAATATTATATAACTAGGCAAAGGATTTATTAAGTAGGGCTGTAGGATCAGAAGCAGGAGAATTCGCAATGATTGTAGAATCAGTGGCAAGAAAACCTTTCTGCATGCTATAGAGCCAGAAGCTCCAGTAGCTGTTCAACTCCAAATATGGAAACCACAGAACAAATGATATTAAGGATGTAACATCAGTCAAAGGTCAAAAGCCTGGTAGCAAACAGGACCGCTGCATGTGGCAAGAGGGAATTCCTGGAAAGCATTGCAGAGTTGAGGACTATGCATTTTGCCTCAGAAAGATCCTTTTTTTCTTCACCTAATTTTCTCTTGCTATAATAAATTCAGCAAGGCCCTTGTGTTAACTATAGGTGGTTCCCCAGTTACCAGCAACTTGACTTCTGAGTCACAAGTTCAGTGCTTTGCCAATTACTCAGAACTCTGGCAAGAGTTTGTATGCATCCACAGCACAGTATTGTGTGCTTGGACATATTTAGTACTTGGGACCCTCTGGGCAGGGTCCTTGAAGCGGGTGTTGTTTTGGCAGTTTACACAACCTCCTTCCTCTGCCTGTGATTTCTTTTGAACAGATTTGAAAAATTTAGATGTCAGTATAGTCATTAATACTAACGTTATAAGATAATATTATATAAAACTTTGTTATGTATTCTTGTACACATTTGACTTCCTTTTGTACTGATCATAAAATATGTATATATTATTTTGTAAATTATCACTATATAAATTCTTTTAAAGAGAGATGTGTATGATTAACTCCTTGAGAGGTCTATACAGGGGACGTTTTATTGATAGGTCCATTTAGACGTGAAAATGATGTCTGACTGAGTGATGCAGAAGAACTCATATATCAGGGGCTAAAACTGGATTTCAAATTTTCTAACTCCTAATCTTAATTCCTTTTTATTAATCATCATCTTTCTTCTTCTGAAGCTCTACAGTTGTTCAGTTACCCACAAAGTATTTCTTCCAGGTGTACCTTCAAGAAGCTAAGTATTTCTTCCAGGTACATCTTCAAGAAGCTAAGTACTTGTGTTTCTTATTATTGTATTGTTTCAGTGTAACTGTAACTATGTAGAGTAAAAATAATTTATATTATGAGGTATATGCATTTATGGCTTAATGTTAAATAATTTTTAAAAGGAAAGCTGTGGTAATTTTACAAAGGAAAATAAGCATCAGGCTATAAAGAAACAGCACTCCTATATTATAAGTTTTTGTCTGTAGGAAAACCTAGGTCTACATGAGTCACTGCATTTAGGGCCTGCGTGGTAGGATTTAAATTTATGCACTGTTTAGATACAAAGTCTGAAAAAGAAACATCTTCATTTTTGTTGCTGATATACAGATAGTGTGAAATCAACTTCAGATCAAAGATTCAAAATTCTATTTGCTTTCTTTTATGTCTGAGCTATCCTTGTCAAGGGTACTTCTTGTTGGTAAGTTTTCATGGGTTATCATTCAGAGACTGGGATAGCCCATCTATGGAAGGTATTTCTTGCCTACCAAAAATTCTCAGATTCCTATCTTCTGGGTGAATTTTCATAGTCTAAGGTCTGGTAATTGGAACTGATGGTTACTAGTTTTGTTTATAAGAAATGGCGTTTCAATATCCCAGCTCTCCAAATTTTCCATACTATCACCCTTCTTGATATTGACTGTCCTTCGTATATTAAAATTACTGATACATTTGACCTCTTCTTCAGTCCTGGAGAACATTCTGTCTCCTATCATTATTTATTGAGTCTCATGATGGGGCCAGCAGAGAGTGACATATATCTTCCTAGCTGCAAATGTAAGATTTAATATATACAAACATAAAAATGTAAGAACTCTTCCTTTTCCTCAATATTATTTCCTTTTGAGTACACAAAATGTTTCTCAAATTGAGTCAAAATGAAGTATTTTTCATGAAGATTTCTTGATACATAGTATGAATTGACTAACAGTGAAAAAGGCTGAAGCTAGGACAGTGGCACATGCCTGTAATCTCAGTGTTCTGGTGGGAGGGTCACAGCTTTGAGCTCAGCCAGGGCAGCTTTGCAACTCAGCAAGTTTCATCTCAGAATAAAAAATAAAAATATAAAATATAAAAGGGCTGATGATGTTGTGTGAAGACCCTGGGTTCAATACCCAACACTGAAAAAAAGAAAAGAATAAAACATGGTACATATCTAGAATAACACCTTGATAGCAAAGCAAATAGTTGTATCTGACAATTTTATCAATTCTATTTTATCATATAGATTTCAAAGAATGATAATAACTATGGTAAAAGTAGGATACCTATATATGACTACCCTCACTACTTCTGTTCCACTGCTTCCGTTTCTCTACATGGTTTCAAAGTGTTTCTGCTGCTGCTTTTGGTATTTACCTCCATGTATCTGGGTATTTTATTATAATGTTATTTCTAAATTTACTAACTTTAGTTAACACCTAGTGACTTTTCACAGTAGATCAAGACTGATATTTTTTATACCTCTCCCTCCCATTTATTTTCCTGTATGCATCTGGCCCTCTATACCTTTAATTATCTCTATCAACAAATAGTGAATTCAAGCAACCATGGATTGAACACATTTGAAAAAAATGCATCATGTTGAACTTGTATAGGCTCTTTTTCCTTGTTATTGTTTTCTAAACAATACAAGGTGGGGACTGTCCACCTAGTAATTACAATACATTAGGTACCAGAATAATATAGATTACTGTTATTTGATGCAAAGCATGCTGGGAAGACACATATAGGTTGCATACAAATACTTCCTCATTTCACATTAGGAACTTGAGTATCACTGGATGCTTACCTTCTGAGGAAGGTCCCACAATTAATTCCACCAGGATACAGAGAGACAAGCGTGTATACAACAGAATTAAATAAAATTTTAGAGAAAAGTAGTGGCTTGTGGTGGTTCTATTTTCTCAATGTTTAGGGAGAACAGTTTTTGGCTGACAATGAGAAAAGGGAAAATGGCTTTGGAAGAATGAGGAGATAAGAGAATATGAGAAACTGTGGCTTGGAAGAAGAGGAGAATCAGTTGATTTCCTTTCACTGTGTTCATGAAAAGGGAAGGGAAGGCAAGACATATATGCGTGTGGCTAAAAAATCATTTTTAAAGCAGAAGAAAATTGTCTACCGACCATACTGGGGTATCTTAAATATTGTGATCAATTGCATATCTTGGCTAAAAATACATACACTTTGAATTTTAAAGATACGGTATGTTTTGTTGATACCACCTTGAATTATCTCTCTTAAACCAACTAAAGGCAGTATCTATGGATGTCCTTATGTTTGAATATGATAGAAAAATTTAATTTTCTCAAATAACTAAATCTGAGTCAAATCTATCAAAAGAAATATGATTATTTGGGATTTTAAGCCGTGTATTTATGAGGCAGCTTGTTATGCTGCGAACAGTATGACTTTGGGTTTGAAGAGTCACATGTTTGGTTTGAATTTCAACAGTGCCAGTTACATTCCTCATCTATTAAAATGTCCAAAATAATATTTTTTCATGTCATAAAATGAGAAAATTACCAGTTTCTGTATCTGTTGCAACAGTGTTTCCTTCACGGCAAGGTTGGGTGGAGTAGAAGTCACTTGGTCTTTAACAATTAGAAATTTCTCCGCCTTGGGGTTATACCTTGAGAGTGGCATGAGTTATCTATTGGAGGAGATGGTATGGTATGCCACTTCTTTTCAAAGCCAAAGCAATGCAAAGCCAATCATTTTAGAGTTATCAGATTTCATTTCTGTTGAAGGCAAAAACAACATTATTTTTCTATTTTCTTTCTTCTTTTTTTCTCAGTACTAGGGGTTGAACCCAAAATCTTTGGGCTGAGCTAATGCCTTAGGTGTTTTGTACTGTGTTTTATACTGGGATAGGGTCTTCCTAACTCACTAAACTGGCCATGCTTGGCTGAAATTTGCAATCCTCTACCTTGCACTCAACAGGTAATTTATCCCTTTGCTTCCTCATTTCCAAGTTTACCGTCCTCCCTTATCCAAACAACAACTTCCTCACCTACTATCTCTTCTTCCCACAATGCCCAGCCACTAAAAATTAAAGTCAAACCAAGCTATCCAAACAACAACAAAACAACCCCCAAATTCAGCAATCACTCACTGGTTTCTTTCTTCACCTTGCTTGCACTCAGCTTCCTCGTACTTCTTGACCTCTTCAAGGGCTGGGAGCATTGCTGGGCACTGCCTGTCTAGAGACAGGACAAAGTAGGTGGATAGTAAATATTTGTTAAGTCAATGAATGAATTGTGCAAACAAAACTTGGAGTCTTCCTTGGCCTTCCTTTTATAGTTAATGACATTGTCTCTGTCCCTCTGTTGTAGCAAAAAAAAAAAAGTTTTCATTCTTTCTCATACCTAATGTTTATTTGGTCATCAAGTCCTGGCACTTTGACCTCAAAAAGTAACGGTAAGTTCACCTGCTTCTCCCACCTTTGTCATATTGTCTCACCAAGACGGCTGCTAATATTTGTTAACTGGTTTCCTGCTTTCTGTTTGAGCCTGTTCTACTTTCTTCTTTGCAAGGCTTCTAAATTCAACGTTATGAAAAGTTGAACTAAATTGCCCATGAACCCCTCCTGTTCTGCTGCTTATAAAGTCTTCAACATTCTCCCTTCTTATGTGATTATTAAAATCTTTCATATCACACAAGAAGTCAACAATCAGGACCCAGATTACAGCTTAAGCTTTTTTCACTAGCCCCTCTTCCAGTCACCGTTTATTCCATCCAAATAAACGTTCCTTTATGCTTTTGTTATGTCTGAACCTTTGCACTTTCTGGGTTGTTTTTCTCTAATTTTATCATCTTCTGTCTCTTATTTGTCTAAAGAGCTGAAAGCTAAAGATAGCTGAAAACCATTTTGTGAGATGCAAGCAGGGTCAAGGAGAAACTGGCCTTTCCCCTGGTGTGCACCCACTCTTACTGCATAGCGTCATAACTACTTTGACGTGCTGTGGGCCCCCAACTTTTCTGCGGAAAGATCACCACTCTACTTTCATTTTTTATCTGTATTAATTTGCTAGAACTTCTTTAATGGATTATAAAAAATTGGGGGCTTGAAATAAGAGAAAGCTGTTCTCTTGCAGTTGTAGGCAACAGAATTTGTTATTGGGCCTGAGTCAAGTCATTAGCAAGGTTTTGTTTCTCTTATTTCACTTAGAAGTAAAGTTCATTCTTTATTTCTTCCAGCTTCTGGTGACCACTGGCCTCGGTTGGCTGATAGTGGCATTGTCCCACCGTACTTCCCGATGGTCCCACGATTTTCTACTCTTCTGTTGAGTCAAATTTCTGTCTCCCTCTTATAAACATCCATGTGATCATGTACGGTACCCATGCACCCATGTACGGATCATGCACGGTACAGATAAACCAGGACAATCTCATCTCAATAGCTTTCCTTTAATCACAACTACAGCACTGCTTCCTCTCAAATATGGTAACATATATAGGTTCCAGGGTTGAAGGTCGGGTGTTTCTGAGAACCACCATTTGACCTGCTGTTGTTTACTCCCTGCCCTGAATTTTCACATGCATCTCATATGCAAAGTACGTACACACTATTCCACCATCTCTTCCAGTCGTAATTACAGCCTACAGTTAAATCTAAAATCTCATTTTACTATCCCAACCGAAGAATCACAAATCGCATCAACTAATTCGCCTAAATCAGGAATACAGGAGACTTTGTTTCTGATCCAACCTGTGGCAATGCTTTCCTCTCTGTGTGTATGTGTGAAACTAGAAAACAAATGATCTGTTCGCAGAGTGTAATGGGTGGAGCAGACATAGTAAATTAAATCACAGAAAGTCTCATAACCAGAGGGATAAAACAGAAGAGACAAGTCATTAGTTTCAAGCAATTTTGAAATGCAGTAGAAAAAAATTCGACTGTGTTTCAGAGCTCGCAAATTATACTTTGTTCCCCAAGACTTTGGCCTGTGGACTTCCAGCCCTGTGTTTAGAGTTTTATTTGCTTTTTCTTGAAGATAACACTTGACTGAAGCTGAGTAAATTTTACCAGCTTATTTCTTGACTCCAGACTTGTCTCTTATCTCCGGAGTCTGATGAACTTCTTTCCTTTGGTTGTCCCTCTGTCACTTTCAATCTCACTGGTGTTTCTGTTGATGAAACATTCTCCAAAAATGTGGCTTTTCTGTGGAAGTTATGATGGAGAGTGCGTTGATTCCATAAGGAAGTACTCTGAACATGTTTCCTGGTTAATCATGTCTCTTGCCTTCTGCTGAGATAGCTAAGCAGATAAAAATGTACTGATTCTTTTTAGCATTAGCAAAATGTTGTACAGACACACTTTGGGTTTTCCCTCCAGCAAACAAGAAACCTCCTCACTTTACCATCTTGTACAATCTGGGTAGGCCGAAAATTTCCCCAGGAATCACATTCCGACTGTTCTACCTTTTTTCTCCTCGTATTTTACAATAAACTGTGAAAAACCCATTCATCCTCTACTTCAGAATTCTACTTGAAATCTCCTCAGATAACTATCAAAGTTCATCTCTTAGAAATCTTCCTTTTTATACAAATAGAGTACATAATTCAGCTAACAAGATGCAACTATATAAGAATTAACTTTTTTACAATTATTGACAACACATTCATTTCCTTCTGAGCTTTACCCGAAGTGTCTTTGACATCCATATTTATACCATCAGTATTCAACACAATCTAGCATGTTTGTATCACATGTTTTGTTTGTATCACATGTCTTCAAGACCTTTCGGTCCCTATTCATAAGAGAATTTCAAAGCCATGGGCAAAATTTTTCACTGTAGACTTAGAATTCCCTCCAGTAACACCAACAACATTCTGTCTTTGCTTCCTTGCTAGATTCCTACTCATGTGGTCATGCTTTTTACTGAGCTTTTTGAAATCCTTCTCACTCAAGTTAGAGTTTATGTTTGACCTTGTAGGAAGTTTATTGGTACAGAGGTATTAACATGGTAAAACTTTTCAAATTGGGTCAACTACTTGGGGAATTCTTGAGCATGTTTGGTGTGAAAATTTGAGTCAAGTACATTTTGTGGAATATTTTAATCTGAGTTTCTGTTAAATTGACTGGAATAATGCCAAACCATGTGTTATTCATGATTTGTTTTTCCACCCAAACTCCTCCACTCTTAACCCACATTCATCTGACCGTAAAAGGCCTTCTAACTAGGGCAAACTCATCCATGTTTGGGTTCCTCAAATATTTCAAACTATTTTTCCAACTGTTGGGGTTTGGCAAACTCTCATCAGCTTCTTGCCAATGTGGTTACTTTATTCTTTTTAATTCTTTTCAAATAAGAGTGTATTTCCAGGGAAATATAGTCCATATGCTTCTTATTTATACATAACTCATAAAAATAGTTTGTAATGATTATTTTATATTCAAAATGTCTGCATGTTCTTTTATGTCTGCGTCTTGATCTAGTCACAAACGTTTGGCCTTTTGTGATCCAGCTTAGATGAAAAATTTTGAACTCACCTCCAAACTCAGGCAAGGAACACGAATAATTAAGAAAGTGTAGCTTTAAATTTTCTTATCACATTTATTAGAAATAAAGGGTGCCCCCTTTTGTTTTATTCAACAAAAAAAATCAGGTCAGTTAAAACACCAAAAAGTAGCACATGTAAATAATATATTAGAAATCAACATGGAGCAAGTTCTTTACCTTATGTCTGTAATTGCCAGACTCATTTAATGTGGAATTCTCATCCTTTTCCGCTCTGTGTAAGAATCTCCCCCCAGAAATAAACACAACACACTTTCACAAGTAAAACTCACTGAGATTTTTAAAAGTCGTTTCCCCACAAACACAAAACTTCTCCTTTGAACTTAAATCTTCATGTTTAAAGTTATGACACTTGTAGTAAGTTTTGACTCTTCCGCTCTTCTGTATGGACTTGTCCAATCTCTGTCTGGTTTAACTACTACATAGAGTGTGTGCTTTCCTATTACATCAGCACACTGTGGGCACGGTCCTCATCGCCTCTCAAGACATCTCTTGCCCTGTGATCCTATTTCCAACTCCCTCTGCTTCTTGTCCTGGCTTCACACTGTTACTGAGAGATTGAAGGATTGTGCTTGTTGCCTTACCCGAGCTTCTGTCCTACTTTTCCCTCCTCCCACAGGTAGAGGTATAGATTTTAATCCTTACAAGGTTAGGAAAATAACTAGTACTCAGAGATCACTGCTTAAGTATAATTTATAATTTTTATTTATATTCAAATTTTCCATGAACAAAATCCACTCTATTTGATAGTGGCAATATTCAAATATATCTGAGTGTAAGGACAAGTTAAAGCTATCTCTTACAGTTCTATAGAAAGCCAGGTGTACTGCTACATGCATGTAATGCTAGCTTCTCTGGAGGCTGTGTAGGGAGTTTGCATATTTGAGGCTAGTCAGGGAAACAGTGAAATCCTGCTTCAAAATAAAATAGAAAGTCCTGATCATAAAGCTCAATGATACAATGCTTGCCTAGTATACAGGAGGCCATATTTTCAATGCATATTTATCATGATAAACAAATAAATACATTTCCGTAGCTACAAAATATAGTGTTTATCAAACAGTGAAGCAGAAGAAAACAGATAACAAAGTCATAGGATAATTATTACTGGGAACTTTAATAAAGGGATTGTTAGCAAGCAAATAGGTGTGGTATATAGGGATCAAGGTAATAATTTGTAACCGTTAGGCATGACAGAAAAAGAAGACAGATTGATTTTCATGACCCGGAAGAGAGTCCATAGGGAGGACCTCTCAGAGAGGAGCAAGGAGACAAAGTAAACTTCGCTTCCCTATGTTGATCATATCTAAGAAACACCAAAGAACAATAGCATCTCCTTTTAGGTTTAGGTCTTAAATAGTTCCCACAGGCCATTTGTTGAAGGTTTAGTCACCAGCCCTGAGGAAATGTGGCCTAACAGAAAGAAGTTAGGTCAATCAACATGTGCCCTTGAATAGAAGTTTGGGGCCCCGGTTGCTTCTTCTCTCTCTTCGATTCCAGGCAACCATGATGTAAGTAGATCTGCTTTGAAGATGCTTCCTGCCATGTGCGCTGCCTTGATACAAGTCCAAAGGCAACAAGGCCAAGTGACAATGGGCTAAATCCTCCAAAACTAGGAGCCAAAATAAATGTTTTCTCCTGTAAGTTATTCTCCTCAGATGTTCTGTCACCACGATGAAAAGTTTACTAGCACATCCATGAATATAGTCTGAAAAGGTCAATTTGCAGAGTGCGAAGGCAGAATGGAAAATGATAAGAAATGGACTTGGAAAAGAAAACAGAAAATTATTGAGGACACAGGGAAAAGCCATCAAAACTCCTTCTTAATAAAGATAAACTCCTTCTTAATAAAGAAGACAAAATGCTAAGCTTTTTGGCTGAATAATTTCAGGTCAATGTAACACTTGTGCAACTCATGTACTTCCAATTCTTCTCTGTGTCTTTCTGGCCAACTGTCCTATCACAGGTGAACAATGAACATCTGTAATATCAGGGTCACCCCAAGTTTCTAATTAAGCATAAGAAACAATACTATCAGTGGAAGGTTGAGAAGTGTTGTATTGCTAAAGGATGTGACCCTCATAGATATTCAGTCTTTGTATGATATTTTATCAGCTCTTTGGACAACACTTCTCAAATCCAGTTTCTGCAGAGATCACTCACCTGCTAACCTTACATTTAAGAGAACCATTAGCAGTAGAATACGGAATTACAGCACTCAGGTGATTTTAAAAATCAATTTCTTCGGAAAATCCATGTAGATTTTCTGAAGATTTATTATTCCTTCTTTACCACCTATTTATTTTTTAACAACTCAGAGTTCTTATACCAACTTATTATTAGTCTTTGAGATTAAAACATGATTTTGGAAGAAACATGGAAAACTACAAAAATATTTGCAAGTAGTTCCCAGTCTTACTTTAATGAAGTCATGTGTAAAATTTCCAAAACCACTTAGATACCTGAGTTCCAACCATAGATATTTTGGTTTTGTAGCTATAGCATGGTTTTGGTTCTAAGGTTCCCAATAATGTTTTGTAAGTGATTTTTCTGTGGGGGTGTAGTTCATAAACAGAGTTACATAAGCCGGAAGTAATTAAAGATTACATGATGCACATTCCTCACCACCTTTTTAGCCATTGTGGTTTGGTCTAAATATTGCAAGCCTTTACCTTCCGGAGTTTTGGTAGATCGTTGCACTGCTGAAGAGTTGAAGGATAAACCAAATATCGTAGTGCATGTTTGCAATCCCAGCACTTTGGGAGGCTGAGGCAGGAAGTTAATAAGTTTGAGGCCAACCTAGACAATATAGTGACTTTGTCAGACTTCGTCTTAAGAAAAGCAAAAGAAAGAAATGAAGGGGGAAAAGACCTTTTGGACAGAAGATTTGAGGGGTACAGCTTACTATTTCTTTTACATAATGATTTTCAAATGATGTGTATATCTCTAAGTTTCAACAACAAGGCTTTTGATTTTATCCATATGGTTGATTTATTTAATTTAATTATTCTGACAAATAAATTATATGTTTATCACAATGCTTTGGCATATATATTTTTATTATTTATATATTGCATAAATATATAAATGGCCAAAACCCCAATAAAAAGTACCATTATCCTGAAACTCACATAATTTTCAGTGTTGATTACTTAGGATTTATGAAGAAACATAACTTTAGGGAATCCTGGTTAGAAAAACTTGTTATGTTATAGCATTACATACATTCACATGTCTGAAAAATGTATAAGGGGTTGAAGAATTTTAATTATGTGCTTTAAAAAATAACCCAGTCTAATTTATTGCTACTAAAATACAACAGTACTAGAAAGGTATTTTTTTCTACCTATTGATCAGGACAATGATCAAAGACTTTTGCTCAGTGAATGATCAAATCAAGGTCTCATTTCACCTGGAGAGTAACAAGTCCTCTCCTGACTCTTCATGGGGACAATGGGTTACCTCTCTGAGGGACTTGTTATCAGCAAAGCATCACATTTGACTATAAGTGATTCAACCTTGAAAAGAAATTGTGATTTTTTTTTCAAGAATTAAAGCTAGACTGTCATGAAATTACAAAATTCTTGTATGTGCCTGTATTTCCCTTAAAATGTTACAGAGAAATAAAACATTTCCTGGTTTGTGGAAAACAAATTTGATGCACTCAAAATTTACTTGTCACTCGGCCCAGCTTCATTTTCTTATTGACTGACTGCCATCAATACCAACTTACCCAACAAGCTCATACTCACACATGTTGTGTTTGTCTGATTATGGATTGTAAATAGCTCATGAGCTGGATTAAATTTATAAACAGCTTCTCTTGCTAAAATAAAACATTCAAGAACCTTGGGTTTTATAAATCTGTATCTACTGAGGAAAAACTAGGTTGAATCGTCCTATAAAGCAGGAAAGTGCATCAAAGGTTGGCTGGGTGAACTTTGGTGACCATAATTTTATCTTGCACTTCCAAACTAAACTTTCCTCTCCCCTGTTTCAAGGCTTTCTAGCATCCCAGCTAGTTTATTTAACTTATTTCCCTCTTTGGAGTTATGATTCTTTATTTATTCCTTCAGGAAATCAAGTTTTCCTATAAAGAAGGTAGATGACTGATTCAACAATTTTCTAATTGGTGCATTGAAATCTTGCAAACTTTTCTAGGCAGGTGCTTTTCTAGGCAGAAGACACAAAACAATAGAGGAAATTTTAGAGAGTCTTGCCCTCAATCATTACATTTTAGCAATCATTTAATTTTTTCTACTGGTCTTCTAGGATTTTTACTCTTGTCATTGTTAATTATTGTTGTTGCACTGTTTTTATTCAAGACATCCAGTACACACTACCTTATCAGTGGTTTACACTGAGAAAGACAACTGATACTTCTGCAAATGACTTGTGATGGAATGGTGTCAGAAAAATCAACATAGAAACAGAGTAAACTGGTTAGATGCATTTCACAGAGGTCTACAGAACATTCCATCTAACAAGTGGGCAGTAGCTTATGGACAATTCTCCAAAAATAGATAACAGCTTAGGCCACGGAGCAAGGCTTAGCAAATACAAAAAAGTTGAAAGAATTTTTGGTGCTTCTTATCGATCATTATAAAGTTAAACTAGAAATCAACCACATGAGAAACAAGTTTCAGTGGTTCACATGGCGATTGAGCAATTCACTTTTGAATGATGAGTGGCTCATTGAAGTAATCAGGGAGGAAATTAAAAAATTCCTAGAATCACATGAAAATGGAAATGAAACATACCAGAGTCACTGGGATACAACAAAGGCAATTTTAAGGGGGAAGGTTATAGCCATGAGTGCCTACATCAAAAAGGCACAGAGATCTGAAATAAATAACCTCATGATACATCTCAAGGTTCTGGACAAACAAGAAAAAAAATAACTCAATCCCAACAGTAGGAAAGAAATAATAAAGATCAGAGGACAATCTTTTGAAGGACTAAGGAAAACAGACTATACCGAGGAAAGAAGCCAGAGAAGAATATTTTTTAGGAATTTTCTACAGAACGTTCCATACCAAGAGATTACTTTGCCCCCAAAACAAGGAGGTTACACTGTCAGATCTCTGTTCATTTACTCTTCATCTAGGAACCAACCTCACAGGTGGTGTGTGGGGGACTGTAGCAATAATCTCACTTGCATCTCTCGGTGAATCAGCTCCTGTCATTCAGCACTCACCTTCTGAGGGATGCTCATGTGAGCTATTAGCAACCAACTCCTATAGCACACAGGGGGGGGGGGTGGTTACATTAGCTCAGTAAAAGGAGTGCTACCTACATATGCGCCATGAACTTATGCTGCACACATTTTAAGAAGTGGGTAAATATTTCACTGTAATAGAAAGACAGTATTTGAGAATGATAGCTAACTAAGAGGGTTCAGAATAGATATATCACTTAACACACTACTTAGTATTTGGGGTCTCAGATAAACTTTATTATAGGTGAAACTTCAGCATCCTATGCTTGGTGTTCTCTATCATATTTCAGATAGTACCAGTCCTCTCCATTGACTATGAAGTTGTACAATCACAGCTGCAAAATGAGTCAACAGGCCATGGCTCTGGCTATATTCAACTATCTGTCTTTTGGGCTCCACTCATTTCCAACTCGCACAAACAAGTCAGTGTGATCACTGGGACATTGATAGCAGATAATTTATGCATTACCCTCTCATAAGCTACTGGTAATTATCACAGAATAACAGAAACATCTTGGAAAGCCTCACAATATTATTCCCAAATAGATAAAAAGCAGTAAAAAAGTTTATAGTGTTTTTTTCCCATATTCTAAATAAAAGTTCATGTATATGGATTAATAGAGTTCAAGTTAGTGAGAGTTGTCTTATGACTGCATAGGCTTTATCAGTCTACCTGAGGACATCCGAAAATTTCCTGCATGCCCTAATTAGTTGACCAACTGAGAGCTCATGAGGTCTGAGCCATAGAATTAAAGCCTTATAGACATTGACCTTTGGATCCAGAAACCCACAAAGCATCACATGTAGGGAGAGGGAATTCCTAAAGAGAGCACTGATTACAAACTGTAGTAAAAACTGACCAGAATGCTACCATTTCCCTTAAGACAAACCATAGTTTAGAGATGTTTGTAAATCTTATATTTCTGAAATCAACAATCTAAAGGATATCTATCATAGCTGGAATATTAGAACAAGTTTTTGTTAGATTCTCACAAGCACCTATCGTATTCTAATTACCTCAATTTTATTAAAGCCAAATTGAAAGAGGAAAACATTACTTGTTTATAGACGCTGCTGAAATGAAACCAGCTCATGCTTCTACTATAAATACACAAAACGGACTAGCTTTTTCAGGATGAATCATTTTGGAGCCACATGTACTATTGGACCAAGGTGCCACCGAGACCACAAGGAACTTTCATGCTCCACCATATCATTCCTATGCTAATGAAGCCACAAACAGGGAGGGGTCAGAGGGCCATCTTGTCTACTAACAGTAGCATTTCATCCTATGAACTGTCAACAAGCCTACAAAGAATAAGTAAATGGTCACTACCAAGCCCCGCCCTCTGATTTTACTGTTGAAAATAACCAAAAGAAATCTGTTTATCTCTGTCTGGAAAGCAACCCTCACACTGAGTCAATCCCTCCACCGCACAATGGCCTGTGCCCTCAAACCAAGCTCAGGTCAAGGTTTGGCAGGTCTTTACTGTCTTCCTGCCCCATCTAAACCCGGGGAGACTCTGCTCACCATAACATCCGATAAATCTAAGCTGCAAGAATCATAAATCGACCTAACGTGATTGCTTTCTAAGAATCTGATTATGGAATTCACTGTCTCCACAGATTGTGCGATCCTAAGTCTTGGGTCAGAGATAAAGCCTATCTGGTTGAACTGGTTTCCTCCTGTTTCTTTTTTGGCAGAGAAGGGACTTGGAACAAGTCCTGCTTGACAGCTTGAGTCCTATGTTTAGGCTGCTCACATTGGTTCTGCAGGAAGTTGGTTCTCACTAAATGAAAACTTCACTAATTCCGGTCCCTCGGAACCACCCAAGTACCAGTTATACGTCACACGTCGAAGGGAAATAAAATCGTGGCAAGTGACGCTTTGTGGGCGGCTCTCCTCTGCCCTACTAACCGGTTAACCTAACACAAGAATGTGCTCCAGAGACTGCTTATTTTGTATGTTGTGAGGACACTCCATCCTGTGGTTCTCGACTCTCTAGTGGTTTTCAGTTGCTCACTGGTAACGGTTTTAATACAAAGTGCTTCAGAGCTCAAGAACTCTTGATCTTTTTGTCTGGTGACAGAGGCTGACAGCTTTGCCCTTTGCTTCGCAGAGCAGGTGAGAGTCAGGTGACCATCGCCGGAAGCCTGGGCATTGGGGCATGGCTCTCTGAGCGGTGGATACTGAAGGCTTTGGCATCAGGGGACTCGGGTTTGAATGCTGGCTCTGCCTTTGCTCACTATATGATGGGGAGAAGTTCTTCTACTTCGCAAAGAATCAATTTTGTATGTTTTAAATCAGAAGAGTAATACTTACCTTGGTGGCTAAATGCTTGGGAGCGTTGGGGGCACAGACAGTCCACCAGCCCTTACTTAATTTAGGCTTGTCTTATTTTTTCATACTAGAATTAAAAAAAAATTAACTTAGGTTACATTTAAAGTACATAATGACTATATTTATTGTGGGGAGCTGGCGCATGTGTATAACACATTTCCATTCTTCTTTTATCCCCTTGCCTTGTTCCACTCTTGGTCCTTTTTGGAAAAGATTTATCTCCTTGTTTTCTGATATGCATATCTTATTTTACTTTTTATTCCTTCTGATCTTCCAGAAAAAAATCTACTTGTAGAAATGACACCTGCCTTCAACAAGTGTAGGATCCTTAGAATATGAACGTGTAGGAGAAAAATACGAAGCCAAAATTTTTATATTCTTATTTTCTAGTTTTAAAAATGAAGTATATAGCAATAAGTGCTGGCGAGGCTGTGGGGAGAAAGGAACACTTCTCCACTGTTGGTGGGATTGTAGACTTGTGCAACCATTGTGGAGATTCCTCAGAAAACTAGGATTAGAGGTTCCATTTGACCCTGCTATTCCCCTGCTAGGAATATACTTGAAGGAATTAAAAGAATCATATTGTAAAGACATATGTGCACCCATGTTCATAGAAGCTCAGTTTGTGATAGCCCAGTCTTGGAAATAACCAAGATGCCTATCAACTGGAGATGTATAAGGAAGATGTGTTTTTTTAAAAAATAAAATGGAATATTACTCTGCCAAAAAGAATGACAAGTTTCATTCATTTATGTGCAAATGGACACACCTTGAGGACACACTAATAAGTGAAATAAATAGATCCCAGATATGTAAATGCTATATCTTTTCTCTGGTATGAGCACCTGTAGATGTAAATGAGTTCTAGAATGTATGATAGACTTTGTGAAATAGGAAATATTCAGAGAGAATGTGATAGGGGAAAGTACTGAGGAGAAAGAATAAATATGATTTGAAAAGAAAAAGAAAGCACATGTATATAGTGGATGGGAGGTGGTGGTGTAGGTAGGGAAATAGGTAATAATGAGAACTGACTGCTGGGCATGGAGACTCCCGCCCACCGGCAATTGGCAATCAATACCACATACCATAGTGCCGGGTGTGTTGGCTCAAGCCTGTACTCCCAGCACTCGGGAGGCAGAGGCAGGAGGATTGCTGAGTTTGAGGCTTGCCTGGACTACATAGTGAGCTCAGAGCCAGCCTGAACTACAAAAGTGAGACCCTGTCTCAAAAAAAAAAAAAATGAGAATTGACATGTCATATACTGGTACAAATTCCGCAATGTTGAGTGTGATTGTGAGCTGTATAAAAATGTACCCATAAAGAATTCAATAAAGAAATGAAGTATGAAGTATCAGGCTTATATATTTTGTTACGTAAATGAACAATGATCTTATATTTTCAATTTATTGACCACACAGAATCTTGTACGCATGTTTTCCTTCCCACACTTTCTTCTAAGCGTATATGAAAAATTAGATTTTTGAACTATATGCAATCATCCTTACATATTCTCAATATAAGTAAAACATTCAACTGTGCCATTTCTATCCAAAATCCCACAACAGAACAGAAACTGAAATCACTTAGAACGATCCTGTTTTTCTACTGAAAAGATTTTGTTCATAACAAACAGCATAGGTTCAAATTTCTAGTTAAACACACTTCAAAATTATAATACTTCCCTTGGTAAAAATGTGGACTAGGAACCCTCCAGTGATGAAGTTACATGAAGAACCAAGGCTCTGAGGGTGCAGATCCCATTTGCATATCGGCTGTGAAAACACAAATGAGGCAGACTCTGTGATTGATCCCTGCTGTTTATGAAGCATCTATTAGTCACTATGAACACTTGAAACGCAATATGATAAAATTACTAAATACTTTATATGCAATATAACACGCTGTGATTAATATAATAACTCTAGAGAAATGAACATCCCTATTTTTGTTATCTATTTTCATTGTGTTTTTGTTTTTTTTTTTTGAGACAGGGTCTCGCTTTGTAGTTCAGGCTGGCTCTGAGCTCACTATGTAGCCCAGGCAAGCCTCAAACTCAGCAATCCTCCTGCCTCTGCCTCCCGAGTGCTGGGATGACAGGCGCGAGCCACCACGCCCAGCACTGTGGAATGTGGTGCTGGTTGCTGGTTGATTGTTGGTGGGCGTGAGTCACCACGCCCAGCATTGTATGCGGTTACCAGATCGAACTCAGGACCTTGCGCTTGCGAGGCAGGCGCCGGAACCACTGAGCTAAATCTCTGGCCCTCATTGTGTGTTTAACTAAGCTTAGTGATCAAAGAGGTTTCCTCATGTGTCTGTCCATGGTCACAGCTGTAGTAAACAAGAGGACTGCTCATGTGGCCCAGTTCCTCCTGTGGTGAAATGAGATTCCTCCTCCATTACCCGGTACCTCTGGGCTCTGTGAGTTGGAGCCAAGCAGGGGACTGTTTTCAGAATGTGGTTTCTGAGATTTCTGCTCTAAATACGTTTTCTCCAGTGATTACAACTCTTGACGTTTCTTCAAAGCATTATTTATCTCTGTAAGTATGAAAGGCATTTAGTTCATTTAAAAGATCTCACTAAAATATATGTATGTTCAGGTTAAAAATGAAGATTTCTAGGCAATATTTTGGTAATTATTAATGAATGGTTACCTAGAGGTTTGTGAAATAGAAGAAAATCGTACTGAGTAAAGGAGAGCAATAAACTTGTTACTTGAATTTCTTAGAAATTTTCTCTCTCTTGTTTTTGCCCTTGATGTGCAGTTTGAAAACATGGACTTTGATGAAGAAAATAGCTTTTGAAAGAGAAATGATTTGCAACATTTCCATTTCAGAAGAGCAGTTGGATGTTCTCTTTGGTGGATCTCTTAAGAGTTCTGGGAGGATGGCTTTGGTTCAACACCAGATGACACCGGCCCATAGAAACCACACGGGACTGAGAATGTGCTCAATCTCCAGCTCTAATTCAAGAGCAAGCACATTAGTGGTCTAGTGGTTTCCAGTAGAAGCTGATATTATTTTGAAAGGAACAATCTTGTTGAATCTTTGGGGATACAGACACATATGTGTCTTCGTGTGTGCGCTTTAATGTGTGGAATTTGAAAACAATGATTTTATTTACAAATTTTCTGGATACACTGTCAAAGAGGAAGTGAAAACATCAATTATCCATCTGTGTGACGCAAGTTAAAGTGATACTTTAACCTCAAGTGCACTGTTTTTTCAAAGGAAAGAGTCAATTGCCTTCGCCCCAAATTCTGTCATACACGGGTTTGATTGTTTTTCTAGAGAACTGTTAGGCTCCATAATGGATTGTGACATAAGTTTTCACTAGTACTACAATATATGGGTAGGGAATCAGATTTTAGAAGTAGGCTTCTTCAATTATAATGTTATTTGTTTGGATAGGAAATATTCTCAGTTGATGGATCTTACTGGAAACATTCACAAACATAATTGTTTAGGAGATATTGTGACAAGGTTAAAGAAAATAACTATCATTTTAAATTTTCATTTTGAAATACTCTCAAACTTTCAGAAAAAATTATATTTTTGTATCCTTGGATGTTTTTCAATAAATCAGTGATGCTTGTTAACTTTGAATGCTTCAACATACAATTTCCACAAAGAAACTGTCCTATGCAACCACTGCATATAGTTATCAAAATTAGGAAATCAACACTGAAAACAATCTTCTAACACTGAAATAAATACTGAAAACTGACCCTTTTACTGCAAGTATTTTCTATTATCTCAAAAAGATCCTTTAGAGTGAAAGAAACTGTTAAGAAAAAAGAAAAGGACCATTCCAGGATCATTCATTGGATTCAGTTGTCTCTTTAATCTCCTTTGATCTCCTTCAATCTATAAGAATTTTATTGTATTTTCTCACTGACTTATGTCATTTATGGACATTCAAAGGTTAGAGAAAACGATTTTTTATTATTGCTTTGAGACTGCCATCCTTTATCTTCCAGCTTTACATTCATTTGATCTTTGTGATTAAAATCATATTTTGTTTTTCCAGCAGGGATACCACAGAAGGGCAGCTTATTGGTTCACTGCATTCTGCCAGGAGGATTCCTGTTTCAGTTTGTCCCACTGCTGAAGATATTAATTCTGATCACTTGATAAAGGTGATTATCATCCATCATCTTCATTATAAAGTTACACTTTCTTCCTTGTTATTTAACAAGATTTTTTTGTGTGTGTGCGGAGGTATTTTAGGAAGATGCATAAATATCTCATTCCTCATCCTGCTTTTACCTAGTTTTAGGATCCATTGATATTTCTTTGATGCATTTATTATGCCTATGATTAATAAATTATTAGTTGTCCTTTTTCTCTGAGGATACATTATTCTCCTTTTCCCCCTTTCCCACTGTCTCTGTGTTGAAGAACACACTTTCCTGTATGAAGGGGAGAATCCAAGTCTCAATTTGGTAAGATTTTCTGTGAATCATCAAAGCATGTGCTGCTGTTTTTAATATGAATAGGGATAGTGAGGCTTCTCAGAGCATGGAGGTCAGCCAGATTCTACAGCAGTACTGTTGTCGCCACATTCATTTGTTTTCTATGTAAAGGCACAAATAATCAGTATGTGTAAAACAAGAGATATATCAGCTTTCTATGCTGTAAACAAATTTATTATCTCACCCTTGTTAAGGGTCAGAAATCCTGCAAGCCTTATTGGTCTTTCTGAACAGCACTGGTTGGGCCTGTAGTCTCTTGAGAGCCTGACTGCTGTGCTTCTAAGTTCCCTCAGTTGCCTGGAAAAAAAAATCGATTTTTCTGCAGTTGTAGGATTAGTGAGAGCTTAATTCTTCAAAGCCAGAATAAATTACAAAGAGGGAGCATCCTGTCCTGGTTTTCCAGTTGACAAGTAGATACTGCTGTACTATATTTTCAAGCTGGTGCCTTGTTTCATAGGATGGAAACCCAATCCTTTCTTCTTTTCTATTACAAGAAAGCTTGTGATCTCCATTTCATTCTTTTTTTTTTAATTAGCAAGAAAGTTAAAATAAATATGAAAAACCATTTTGGCTGGGATGGTTACTTAGAGATAAAATCTTTGGGGCATGTGTGTTTTAAAGTTTAAAGGATATTGTCAAGGAATTCACCAAATAGGACAATTCACATTCTCCAACCATATATGAATATTCTGCATATCCCAGCAATACATTTCATGAGTTTTTTGTACTGGTATAACTCATAGTTTCCCAATTACTCATGAGTTTGTGAGTACTATTTGTGATATTAATAGTTATTTGCTTCATTTGCTTGTATGTATGTGAATACTTCCTCGCATCAGCTAACGTTTTTGTTTTTACTATTTTCAGGTGGCTTTTTAAAAGTTAAATTTAAATGTCCCTTACAGTGTGGATTTGTTTATATTATCCTTTAAACATACAGGAAATATAAATATTATGACAATTCTCCATCTTTAACTCTGGAATCTGCTACTGATGTCTTAAGGAAAATAGCTACAGTAAGTTCGCAAGTTTATTTTACTCTTTTCTTATTTTAACTTTTAATATTTCATGTTCTAACCTTCCCTTTTATGTGTATGCTATTAAGGGGCTAGATAGAAATATTTTTTTTAAGATTCTGTTTCCACATGAATCTAAAAAGCCGCCACCATCACCAGCTGGATTTAGAGATATTCCCAGGGCCATGTACTCACTTACTGAGGCTGTCTCTGTCTACGCATGTTAAATACTATCATTAATTAAAGATGTTTTTAAGATAGTTTTCAAACATTTTTCCAAATGGAAAATAAACAATGAAAAAAATTAAAATTAGCAGTAAGAGCCACCTACTACTGACATTGGAATAGGCTGGTTATTTTCCATGAAGAAATAATTTTTGTATTTATTTTAATTTATTATTTATCTGGAGCCCATAAATATTCTTACAATCTTTATTCTTCCCAGCTGCCACTGTATTTCTTTGGGTCATTTAAAATTATTACTTTTCTTAGTTTCAGTTACTATTCAGGCTGCAACCCCCATTATATCTAGAGCTTATTATTACTAAAAATATAGACAGGTCACACTCTTTATTTTTTATTTTTTATTTTTTTGCTTTTTGGAGACAGGGTCTCGCTTTGTAGTTCAGGCTGGCCCTGAGCTCACTATGGTGCCCAGGCAAGCTGCCGCGAACTCAGCAATCCTCCTGTCTCTGCCTCCCGAGTGCTGGGATTACAGGCGTGAGCCACCACGCCCAGCATTTAGGTCACACTCTTGTGTGCACACTTTGTGCCTGAGTATCTCTGAATAGCCTTATAATTCTAATAGTTTTCAAAATTGCCATTTTTTAAAATGGCAAACTATCTTCCATTGTTGTCTAATGTGCAAACGTTTTAACTTTTTAAAATTGATTTTATTGGTACATTTTATGTATGCATCATGATCACAGTTGATATTTAGAATTTGTACCAGTACATGACATAACTTAATTCTCATTTTTTCCCATTCCCCTGCCCACTCTATAATCCACAACCCCTACATACAGAAACCTTGTTTCCTTTTTTATCATCAAACTTTTTATTTCCCTTCTTTACTTACCCCTAACCTCTTTTCCCTTTAAATGTTTTCTATTTCATAACGTCTATCATACATTTTAGAGCTCATTTACATCTTCAGTTTCTCATACCATAGAAAAGATACAATATTTACACACCTGTGTCCTATTTATTTCACTTATGAGTATGTCCTTGAGATACGTCCATTTGAGTTTAAAAATTCAATTTATCATTCTTTATGCAGAGTAATGCTCCATTTTATGAAACAAACTACATCTTCTTTATTGAATCGCCAGTTGATGGGCATTTGGATTGGCAAACATTTTTATTTCATTTACGTGTTTTATTTTGGCCAAGAATTTTAGCAAAATGTTGATTTTTCTGACTTAAATGGCTACTAAATTTTATGTATTAATCATAAATATATATAATTTTAATAGAACTACATATTTCTAAGAAGGATTTCTTTAAAGCAGGAGTCATTTTAACAACTAATGAATTGATCCAAAGATCGCATTTCTCCTTTAATATAGTAACTTCCACTTATATACATATATATATATATATTTACATATATAATCAATTATTATAGTCTTATTCTGGAAATAAACAATATATACTCATAGTGCTTTAAATGTATATATAACTGAATTAAATCTGCTAATATTGACATAGGCTTCTTATCACTGTTTTCTCAAAGAAAAATCACTGCTTCCAAAGTGCTGTGTACTTGAGCACATCAATGTGAGGGAATGTGATTCTGCCCCTTATGTTTTCTGGTTGTATCAGCTAGGTTGCATCACGCGAGGTTGTATCATGCTAGTTTGTAGCATGCTTACCAACAGCAACATGTACACTGTGAGACTTGATTTATGGGTTTTATTTTGTATCAGCATCTTCCAAGTTCCTTTATCTAATTTTATGTTCACAACTGAGTATTCTCTTAGAGAGCACTCCACGGATAATTATATAAGCAACAGACCACAAAAACACGGAGTGCTCCAGGAGTTGAGCACATTCACATTTGTCAGCTCAGGGAAATGCTCACTGTAGAAGCAATGATACTGGATTCAGCACTAAGGACATGCGAGGCACCATCACGATGCCGCGGAGATGCCTCTCCACTTGGCCTCCAGTGCCGGTGATGGTGAGCACGATATAGGACCGGCTATGAGCCCGAGGCTGTCGGGCAGAGGGCAGATGGGCCATCGCTGGGCCCTCGAGTCTGTCATACATCCTTCTGGTTCTGATGAATTAGATCTCTGAATTCAATTATAGGAACAGATTGTACTGATGGTGCAAAATTTGTATTAGTTGGTCCTATTTATTTAATTAGTTTCTCTTCTTGTTCTACGTGAGCACCATACCATCAGGGAATATTTCTGGTTTTGTCCCCTGAAACTACTTAAAAATGTGAAGCTCATACTATGTGATCCATGATTATTTTTGGTATACATGAATGACTCACGAATAAGATTTTCTAAAAACATATATTATGTCTTATTCAGGGTACACTATGAATCCCGTCTATAGCAACGTGTGAGTCAGGAAGATTTTATGACTTCCAATACTCCTGAATGGCTAGGAGGTTTTAATTTTTTCTAACAAAAGTGTATTAATGTGTCTATACAATGGAATACTTCAATTTAATTTATTTTATGGCTGAGGGTTTTTTTTTTTTTTTTGTACTAGAGTTCAAACTTGGGACATTGCACTTATGAGGCAGGTGCCAGAACCACCGAGTCAAGTCTCTGGCCCCTATTTCAATTTGTTTAAAGATCACTGGTATTGTTTTATAATAGAGATAGAAAGCAACCAAGCAAACAAATGTTGACATAATACACAAAAAACTTTAGAAAATCATTTAAAAATGGATGGAATGGATTCCAAAACAAAACACCAGAACATAAAATGCGTGACTTCTGAATAATACTCACTTAGACATCAATAAATTCCACTCTTCTAAAATTTAAATATCTAAAGCAAGGACACAAAAGATGTCATTTGGCCTGAGTCATGTATTTTTCTTCTCTGTTATATTTTTAGTTGAAAAGAAAAAAAATAAAGAGAATTGGAGGAGTTCAAATTATTTTGAAAGCAATGATATCTAAAAGTTAAGGAACACTATAATATGTGTTAGAATTATTTTATCTCTACCTCTGCCATGATGACCTTGTCTGTTTGATACAAGTTTTTTGCATAACTTCAGCCTTCTACAATACAACCAGATGATGGTAAGAACTTTTTAGCACTGGTTTTCTTTTTCTACGAGAATTCAGCAGAAAATATAGACATTATTAAATAGTGTTTGTCACAGCTCTGTTTGTTTTTCTCTCTTTTTCTTAGTTTATTTTATGTTGCTACAACAGAACACTATAGCTGGATGAACGATAAAGTGACATAGCAGGTGACAGCACATGCTAAGACAGGAAGTGTGTAAGTGCTTCCTAAAAAGCCACTGATCCCATCACGAGGGCCCCATGCACATGAACTCTTCTGACCCTAATTACCTTCCCCAAGGCCCTCCAAACACCGTCCACATAAACATTTGGGAACTGAGTTTCCAACAGATGAATTGGGGGGACATAGTCAAAGCCCAGCATCCTTCCTTAGCTAAGATCATGTGACTCTCTGCCTGTGCAATGTACAGAGGGATACGTTTTTTTTGAGCAAAATATATGTAGAACTTTTCATTCCGGTTGTTTTTATTCCCTTACATCTTGTTGTAACCATGTATTACTACCATTGCTTCCCAGGCTATAGAGTTCTGTCTTCTACATTTCTAAAACATGCTTGCACCAAATATTTAATGAGTACCATTCAGTTAGAATAGAAATATGCATGTACACATGTTTGTATGTTTCTTGAAATCAGAGATAACATCTTTTAGTTTTAGTCATTGTCCATCTCCCATGTGCTAATAAAGTATGGCTCAATACAGAAGAAACAGAAAAATGCAATTAGTCCCTTACTTCTTTCTCTCAATTATTTACTTTCAGAAAGTAAAGAATTTCTTCAATATATTTTTCTGACTGTCAAAATACAGAGCACATTTGAATTTTTACCAGTGCCCCATTAGAATTACTAGTAGACATTACTTTTAAAATTATACACAAATTTTCTATTTTATCTATTGTTATCTTACAGCTCACTTGGTAAAAAGATTTGTAGATCAAATACCCACAAACTAATGATCACTTTCAGATATCAGGAAGAGGAGCTTCTATGAGATTCCATCTTGAGGCTGGATTTTAAGTTACTAGCCTTCCATGCTTTGCTTGAAAATCTAGTCCCGGAGCCTAGAATGTTGGAAAGAACACTAATGTTACTATATTGTTAGAGTAAGAAATCCTTTATTCCACTGATATGATACTGTTTTTCTTTGATGCTAGGATTTTTTTAATAGTATTTATGAATGTTTACAACATGATAGAAAGTACAGGGTATCATTTTAAGATGAAGAAATGAAATGTTAAAATACCTTTATTGAACAGGTATGAATTCTCAATTTTGAGTGTGATCATAATGCATATCTAAAATGTCCCAATAAACTCAATAAGAGAAAATGAAAAGAATTCTAAACTAACTTTGTTGCCTAGGAACCCACACAGAATAGATACACATTGTATCACGTGATGTCAATACACAACATTCTAGCTTGAAGGTCCTAGTGTAACTAAAGGAAAAAAATTTAGGATATATATTAAATTTTTAAGTGTTCCATTTTAAATGTTTTTATGACTAAGAACAGTATATATCATCTTTCATTACCTTTCAAATAATAAGCCCTAAAGGAGAATTTCAGAATGTACCATCAATCCAGTGGGAAAAGGACCAGTAGAGAAGAGCTGGAACCACTCTTGGGACCTTGCGCTTGTGAGGCAGGTGCCAGAACCACTTCACAAACCATTGTGCCAATAAATGCAAGATAGAATATTATGCTACACCACACAACCAGCATGAGGCAATCTTATGTTGTATTACTCATTGGAAGAGCAGTGAAAGGCCATGACTTAGAATTATAGCAAGGAAAATAGAACTCCAAAACCTTGTTACACCTCTCTCTGTATTTTTAAAAATTTTTAAAAATGGGGAGCTAAGGTTTGATATGAGAGATTTTTAAGGACAATATGTGGTAACTATTCTCTCGGCTCAGGGTTTGGCTATCCTGTTTTCCTTGTGGGTAATACGAGAAAATAATAAGAGAGAACCAGAAATACATGGTTCAGTGATTGCTTGGATAGTGTCCTGTTTGTGATCTTACACTTAATCATAAAATAGCTCAATGTTGGGATTTCACATTGTTCTGACTCGTTTCTCCCAGTTAATAAAAACAAAACGTTGGCTGTTATCAACAGCTATATGTCTACATTTTTCCCCACCATGGGCCATTTTGAAAATTGTCTTGGGGAATCAAGACAAATAATGAATCATATATAATATAAGCTGTCTCAGTATTGCAGAGACCTAAATTCCATCTGTGAGGTTGTGGAGAAAAAGGAACCATTCTCCACTGTTGGTGGGGATGGAGACTAGTATAAACGTTATGGAGATCAGTGTGGAGATTCCTCACTAGGATTAGAAGTTCCATTTGACCCTGCTATTCCTCTGTTGGGGATATACACAAAAGACTTACACGATTCATATCACAGTGACATATGTGCACCCATGTTTATAGCAGCTCAGTTTATATAGCTCAGTCTTGGAGACAACCCAAATGCCCATCAACTCTATCTAGACTGGATAAAGAAGATGTGTTTTTTTATATAAAATGGAGTATTACTCTGCTATAAAGAATAATGAGATTGAAACATTTATACTCAAATGGATGTACCTTCAGGACATACTCATAAGTGAAATACATACGTCACAGATGTGTAAATATCGTATATTTTCACTGGTATGAGAAACTAAAGTTATAAATGTGTTCTAGAATGCACGATTGATATTGTGAAATAGTAAATATTCAAAGGGAATTGGGGTTTAGGGGTAAATAATGAAGAAAGGAAAAAAATTGATGGTTAAAAAAAGGAAACAATGCTTGTGTAAATAGGGGAGGGGGAAAAATGAGAATTACATTGTGTCATATACTGGTACAAATTCTCAATGTGGAGTGTAATTGTGAATATATAATATACCAATAAAATGTACCAATTAAAAAAAGAAAAAAGAAAGAAAGAAAAAGAAAGAAAGAAAGAAAGAAAGAAAGAAAGAAAGAAAGAAAGAAAGAAAGAAAGAAAGAAAGAAAGAAAGAAAGAAAGAAAGAAAAGAAAACCTGGCTCCGAAATCCTGGGAAATGCCCTCATCTTCTCTGTTTTAGAATTTTATATGCCAGGTAGAAACGAGCAATACCCATTTTTAAGGTGTTCTACGATGGGTTAAAGAGGCTCATTTGCTGGCTCAGCTTGGAAACTTCCTGCCGAAGGTCCTGTGTTTCCATTTCTAAGAAGTTCAGTCACCTACTGAAGGTCTGTGTTCACTGTAGGGAGAGGGCTGGTCTCCCGACTGCCTGTCGCCCTTCCTCCCTTTCAGTCAGCCATGCACCATCACCCAACACCTGTTCGCAGGGGCCTGCGAGCTCTCTTGGCACTGCAGGCGTCTTCCTGCCCCGCGAGGACTAGGGATGCGGATCTCACACGATGATGATTTTGTCTGTAAATATCACAGCTTGCTCGCTGCTTCCCCATATGCATCATAATTGCAAAATCTGCGCTATACATCAAATTCCAGTTTTTCCAACAGTGTTAAATTACAGTGCCACTCGTGGTCATTACCTTTCGTGATCGTCTTTTCTTGTTTCCCCTCCTCGGTTTCTCTCTGGGTTATCTTTATTCTTCATTACATTAGAAGTGGTAAAAGTATCCTTGCATTGAAATTCTTAATACCATTGAGGAAAGAGGTTTGGCACCTCTAAGATCTTTCTTAAAATAATGAAACTTTTTGCCTCTACAGTTTTTAATGATGCCGCATTTGTTATTGTAAAAAATATCAAAACTCGAAAGTTAGAATATCTATCACATACGTGTTTCTTAGTAATAATGGGAAGTAGTGTTGTCAAGCTACCTATTCTGGGTTTAAGAATTGAACTTCCCTGGTTGTCCTGCTGCCTATTCTTTTTCCTACGTGCATGAACCTCATCCACTCTGTGGGTCATGTGACTACCAGGCCAGTGTGTCTCTTGAAGGTGACTCTATTTAAATTGCTTTGGGAGAAAAGAAAAGACATAAGGAAAAATTACTTTCAAGTGAAGCTTTCCTATTCTTATTTTTCAGAAATATTTGCTCAAATTCTTAAGGCTACAGTCCAAGCCAGAGAGTCTGTCTGAGGCTTATGGCCCATGAAAGCTCAGTGAGCCTTGAAGTGCATTCTTGTGGAGGCTGTTTTTCCCTCGCTAAGAATTAATCCCTTCAGAATGTCATATTGTCACCAAGACTGACAATTATATATGAAAAATTAGGCTTTGGGGAATTCATGAAAATAAGTTCTTGACTTTTTTTTCATATTGACTATAAACTTTTCTTTGCTGGCTGCTTCCTGTTTTGATGTTAAGTTTGTCAGAGTTGGAGATAGTGTTTACTGGATACTCTGTCCCTGCCACCTGGAAGAGTCCTTAACATAAATCATATGCTTGGTAGTTACTATGTATTGCAGGACAAATAAAAAATAGTGCTGGTTATATAGAGAAAATAAAAATACACTTAATCTCTGCATTAATTACATAAATATGTAATAAGAATAACTTGTAATTTGTGAGACTGGAAACAAATTAGAGTTGTTGCCTCTAATAAACTATTGATTATTTCAGTGAGTTGAAATCTGTGTTCTAAAAATCTAGCTTTTGACATCTCAGAATGTGGTTTGATTTGAAAGTAGTTCACTGGTGATGCACTGGTTAGGGTAAGCTCATACTAGATTGGTGTGGGGCCCCAATCCAGCATGATTACTATTCTTAAATAAAGGGAAATTTTGGACTCAAACAGCAACCTGGAAAGAAAACCATGTAAAAACTGGACACGTGCAATCACAGTTTGCCAAAAATCACCTGAAAGTAAAGGAAAAGCAATGACCACGTTCTCTCTCATGGCTGAAAAGGGATCAACCCCAACATGTTGATTTGGGGTTTCTTAATTGGCACAACCATGAGATTGTAAAGTTCTGCCTTTATCCCCATGCTGTGGTACCTGATATGGCAATCTTAGTCAACAAACAGTAATTTGAAAGTTGATAGTGGTGCAAATTCGGTTCTTAGGACTTTTCTTTTCATACATGTTTCCATTAGCTCAGAGACAAATATGTCTTTTACCAGATTCAGTTAGAAAATCTAATGTCTGGACCAAGTATTATTGAAAAGGCAGGAAAGGGGGGGAGAGGAGAGGGAGAGAGAGAGAGAGAGAGAGAGAGAGAGAGAGAGAGAGAGAGAGAGAGAGAGAGAGAGAGAGAGAGAGAGAGAGTAAGGTAAGATTAAGGTTAAGGTTATGCAGTGGGGATATGCTCCTGAGAAAGCTGGACAAGTTGATGGAATATTTCACTTTGGGAAGGTACCAATTTTCCAATTCAGTTTTTCTGTGATTAAGTAGGAATTAACAAGTGTATTTCCACCTCTTTATTTACTTCCTTAGTTTTGAATGAAGAATGTTAATTAATTCAGTGAGGACCCAGGGACCTCCATATCTAATTAGCAATAGAGATCTGTATCCATTTAAAAAGATGGAACTATTTTGAGCTGGTGAACCTTTGTGTGTGTGTGTGTGTGTGTGTGTGTGTGTGTGTGTGTGTGTGTGTGCGGGGGTACCTGGGACTCAAACTCACAGCCTTGGCCTTGCAAGGCAAGTGATATGCTGCTGAGCTAAATCTCCCACTCCAGAACTGTTGCATCTTGACTAAAAAGACAAATACTACAAACTATTAGGAAAAGCTTTGACTTTTTTTCCCTTTCTACAAAGAGGCAAGTGTAAGAGAGGATGAGGAATTCACTCTTGATTACCTTTCAGGAATTATGAACATGATTTTGCTTTAGCAATTTGTTCTATCAATTTAGAGTGCTTTCTCAATCTCCTCAATAAGTAAGACCACAAAAACTACCATTATTCCTCAGACAGCTAAAAATGAATTAATAATCTTACATTATCCCTTAAAGAACTTGTTTGTAACATTCTGTTTGTCTAAATAAATGAAAACAAAATCGGGGCAACTAAACCAAATTTTCCCTTGCTATTATTAGTCGTACAAATATATGCCTTCTCATAAAGCTAGAGTATTATCTTACATATCATTAAATATACTCAAGTAAGTGAACTATTAGGTACTGGTAGTTTTTATTTAACATGATTGATTATTCAATGCTGTATATCATTAGATATTCTTAAAACACAGGCTAAAGTCTTCTAATAGTATTGCATTCAATAAAACATTTAAATAAAACATTCGCAGATCAAATTCATTAATTCTTGGATTAAAAATAAAGCAAGGTTAAAAATTTCTTATTACATAAGAAAAAAACCAGACTCAAATATTCCAAATTATATGGCTTTGTATGTGACATTGTATAATGGCTTTCTGAATAATTTTTTATTTACTGAGTTTATAGGTATATTTTAAATATACCTGATGATCACATTTATCATTGTAAATTTGTACCTGTATAGGGTGCATCTTGGTTCTTATTTCTTTCCATTTCCATGACTTCCTTTCAACTCCTCCATCTCTCCCTACATTCATAAGCTTTTGCCAAAGGCCACAATTATAAAATTAGAGATACATTCATCAAAAAAATGTTTAGCTTTCAACTTCAGGGAAAACTTTAGAGTTCATTTTTAATTTTAAGAATCACTTAAAATGGCATGAGTGCTCCACTATTAACAATGAATTTATTAATGTGTGCTTGGTGACAGTAGATCAGTCGGTGAAAAATTATGAAAAGTTAAGTTTCCATTTGGAAAGTAGAAATGCTAAATGTAAGCAATGAAATGTCACTGAGGTCTGTTAGTTTTTAAGGAACATGGAGCAAGAAAGATTGATACAGAAGTAAAATGCTCGTTTGGGAGAAAATACTGTAGGGAAAGAGGGACTGGCCACTTTTTCATGGAATTTCCTAAGAAACAGTAAAATAGGGAGTGAGAACAACAAAAGAAATTGATTCTCCAATTCATCATGAATCTTCTGTACATAGTAATGAACTATTTGGTAAATAGAGGGGTGATTAATTAATTACTAACCTCTAGCACAGAAAGTGCAACCATTCAAAGGAAAAGTATGAAAATGCAACAATGTGGACATAGCATTAAATGGGAAATATCAAATCAGTTTTATTACAAGAATGTCAAATATTTATTAAAAGAAAATGCATATCTTTGAAAATAATTACTATCATGTTTAAACCAGTGGGCCTACAAGTAGATTTTCTGTTGGTTCAATTCTGTTCTACATGGGGTGATGCAAAATTAACTTCATCAAAGTGCTGTAACGTTTGAAATTCGAAGTGAGTGAAAACTATTTCCTTTAAAGCAAGCAGATACACAAGAAGTACTTGGGAAGTAAGAAAAAATTGAGAGGCTTCCTTCAAAGGTTCCTTGTCTCCTTTTCCAGAGTTACACAGCCCTCAGCAAGATCCACGCTCAGCTACCCTGATCCAGTGCCCAGCCCTGCACAGGCACAGCAGGTGGGAAGTCTCTTTCTCACCTGCCAGACACCTCATGAAGTCTGGCTGGCTCATCCCTCCAGATGTTTTACATCTGCTTGAACATCTCAGTGTGGCTGGAATTACAAAGCAAAACCAGGCCGTCGAAACTCACGGTCAGCCTAGCTGTTAAACAATCACACTACATTTCGCTGTCCCATCGCTTCCCACTTTTTCTAGATGATCATCGTCTATCTTTCTGTTTCTTTTCCATGTTGTTATCTGCACAGGTGAGCTGGGAGCTCGTCTTCCATTCCACTAACAAAAGTGAGCCAATCAGGAAACAGCTTCATCCACGGGTCACCCCCACCCCGCCCTGCCTAGCCCCAAATCCTGCACCTGCACACTAGATCCCACCCCACAGCACCCACTGGGCCTTTTCTCTCATCCAGACTCAACCTCCTTACAAACCCCTCCGGCTGTCTTCAGGATAACCTTCTCTGTGTTCTTCCTGCTTCCACTGGGATGCCTTTGTCACCTCTCCCCTGACCAGTCACATTAGCTCAATAACTGATTGTTGAGTTTCTGACCTAGAATTCCTGGTGTGCTTGCTTCGGGGTTTTTAAGTGATACGTTGAGATATTAGATGATTTAAGCTTCTCTTTTTAAATCTCCCTGCCCTCTCATTCAGAATAAGAGCCAGGGTTCAACAATGACTTACAAAGGCTTGTAAACGCCTGTCTCCTTGCTTTGCTTTTTGATTTCCTGTTCCATGACCCAGTGTCTGCTGCTGTCCTCAAACCCTCCAGGAATGCACTGCAGGATTCTGGCTGTGTGTTGCCCACTTTGATATCTGGGGCCCCTTATCCTCTCTGCTTTGCCACTGCCACTCATCCCTGAAGGTTCCTTTGCATCAGGCTTCTTAGTGAAAATTCCATTTAATTTAAATCCATTACCCCAAGCCTGACATTTTTTTTTTTTTTTGAGACAGGGTCTTGCTTTGTAGTTCAGGCTGGCCCTGAGCTCACTATGTAGCCCAGGCAAGCGTCGAACTCAGAAGTCCTCCTGCCTCTGCCTTCTGAGTGCTGGGATTACAGGCATGAGCCACCACGCCCGGCGTGACATTTTTATCTCTAGTTTTCTTTTTCGAACCTGTACTCTCCTTCGTATCATCTCTTTTACTTAGCAGGTGAATACACAATTATATATTTTCCATGTATGTAGGTTCACGCGCAGTCTCTGTTTCCAGAATTTCATGGATGACTTTGACCTGATGGAGGAAATAAACCATGTTACTGCTGTGAACAGATTCTGATATTCTAACGCTGCAGTAGTGAAAAACAGGCTGCGATACTTCTTCCCTGCTTCGCAGCTATAACACTGTGTGGCCTCTGGACGCTCTATCGCTTTTATCAGTCTAATGGAGAAAAGATTAAGATTACCTCCACTTTTGTTTCACTTTTTGAAAGCTAAGTTCAAAAGTATAATAAATAGCCATTGTTAACACGGTAGAGGAGAGATCAGCTGTTAATCATTATTCCCAGGATTCTATGGGCTCCTGATAAGGTAGACGATAAATTCGGCCTATATTTCACTCTTCGTCATGTGTTGGCATCTTCTCTCTGGTGTTAGGAGGATAATGGATAAATCTAAATTGACAGGAAATTGAAACAGTGAATTTTTAAGTTATGTCTTTGTTGAAATGCACAGTTTTATGGCTACTGACAGCATTACTTGATCAATTTAACAGAAACATCTGTATTTCAGGTAAAATTAATATAGTAACAAAGAGTTTCAAGTAGACAAGTGAGAACTCCTATAATGTTGATTATTTGTGTTGCTTAAATTCTACAAAGATAAGGCCAAGATTAAGTGACAGAGTCTTCAACTCAGAAGGAGCAGTTTGACTATTTTAGGGTTTTTAAGACCTGAATTTCAAGAGAATGGTCAAAATCCTGGTTTTATTTGGTAGTCCTATGTACATGCCTTCATTGTCATGAAACAACAGTATGGCATAATTAAGCTTTAAAAAATGAATACTATTTTTTCACTTGGATTGCTCATTTGGAAACTTCGGCCCTTCTCTGACATAAGACAAAATGGTTCAGTGGGAGGTCATTTTCTCTTTCAAACAAAGATGAATAACTGTGAGAGTGAAATATTCACTGTTACATAAATAAGATGTTCCTCCACAAAATCTCAGTCCATTGTTGTGTTGAATTGTACACATTATGATGTTCTTTTACATGGTAAAGAAATGTTTATTTTAAGTAGAGCCTTCAAAATGTCTGTTGTTAGGATTTGGGAAATAAAACACACATACGGAGAAGATACTGTAAATGGGTCACATTTAAAAGAAAACATTCTTACTAATGAAAAATGTCCTAAAGAGTAAGTCATTGGCCTTATCTTTGAAAAGATCTTTTCCACAGAGCCTAATTACTCTTTAATGTAGTTCGGAATTGGAAACAGCCTTGTATTCTCTTCGGCTAGATACCAGCGCAATGTAAACCCGTCCATCTGCCAGGAATGATTGTTACAAGAAATAATTTGAACCAGAAATACTTAAATAGGACGAATGAACACCAATGTGGCCTCCTTTGTGGACTGCTTCACACAATGGCTTCTTGGCAGAATTACTTACAAAAATTGCCCTTTGCGGTAAGGATCAGTATCAGCCAATAGTTCTTAATTGGACCACAATCTCCAAAGGGTAGAGACATTGTGAGGGTTGGCTAACGCCCTTCTCATCTCCAAACTGTTGGCTACTTATAGTGTGTAAAATGCCTGCTTTTAATTACCCACATGCAAATTGGCAAGTTCACAGGTAAAAGTACTGAAGAAATACACGTGCGCTCCAGCTAACAATTGTTATTAATAACTTTTTTGGGAAAAAATCCGGATGGGTCACTTAATAGTGAATGAATAAGATAATAATAATAAATGAACGCAATTCACTTAATAGGGTCAAAAGCTTATGATGCCGTGGGGCAGCGTTTTCTAGCTGTCCAGGCTCGATGCAACCCTGCAGGTGTCGGTTTGGAGGGGCCGGTTCTAGAGGGGAAGAAACAGGCCGCAGATTCCCACGCGCCGAGGCTCTGCGGGAGAAAACCGCATGGGGAAGTGACCTTAAATAAGAGAACTCTGGACCCGAGAGAGCCCTGCCTCCCGAGACCCTGGTGTGAACCAGCTTCACAGGAGCCAAAGGTCTCCTCCAAAGCTGCAGGTGGGGGCCCCTGAAGAGCCGGCTGAATCGTGATGGTGACGACGAGGCCACCTCTACTCCTCAGCTCTTTCCTGTTACTGTAGGCTGAATTTTCTTTATTCGTGTACCTGAGATCAGAGTTTGGCTTTTCCTTGCTTTTTTTAGAATTTCAAATATGCCCATATACATCATGAAACATCTCAGAGCTTGGGTTCCAGTGTGAACATGGACTGCATTTAAGTTTCATATAAACCTGAAATACATAGCCTGAAGGTGGCTCGAGGCCATGTTTTTGGTGCACCTGCATCTTGCTCATTGCATGAGATAAGGTGTGGCATTTTCCATGGACGCCAGCACGTAGGTGCTCAAAAAAGTCTTGGAATGTGGAGGATTTCAAATTGCAGATATTTGGATTAGAGATGTTTAACGTGTACTGTGCTTAATGTTCCAGATTTTCTGCTAAGTTACACCTTCATTCAAACAAAGGATAAACCCTCTTTTTATATTAAACCTAATCCTGGGATGATTTAGCCAAACTACTTGTCATATAGGATTTATTTGCACTTAGGTAATCAGATTGCTCGCTTCTTATTACCTACTTGAAATTCACAGGCACTACATAAGAAATAAGTTATAAATGGAGGAAAAAGAGAGAAATGGTTGCTTTTTTAACCATGAAAATTTAGAAGAACAATTTTGCATCATGTATACCTTTAGACTTTGCAAAAATTAGAAGAGAAAAAGTAAATGGTTGGGCTTGGGGCACTGCAGTTTGGGAAGAGAAGCGCAGTGGTGAAGGGACAGTGGGTTAGCGATGGTCACGCTTCAGCTCCTTCCTACCTACACCTTGTGTTTATGTTATGAGAAAATGTGTCAAATAACTCAGTTTATTAATGAAATCATTTTTCTTGGATTAGGAGTTAAGTGGAAATTCATGGGATTTTAGATTTACCTATTTCTATTTTTAAATCTGGCATCACTTATCCCGTTTCACACCCTTCTTAAAATTATCCCCAATATTACACACATACACACATTCAGTTGATCCAATTAAGGACATAGGGAAGGGATTACTGTCATTAATTGCTTCTGAAATTCAGTTCCCTGTATCCTCTGGAGAGCATATTAGTCTGTGAAGATAAAAAGAAAGCATCTAGAGCTTTTTTAGCTCTTGTAAATTTTGCCTAGACTTTCTTTGTCTAATTGATGAATAATACAAAAATGCCACTTTTTCATTTAAAGCCATACATACATATTTTATATGTGCTGCAAAATTCAAACAGTTCCAAGCACAAGAAAATGCTTACTTTTTGTGAATCACTACCGTTTAGATCTCTAGATCTTCAGGATCTAAATTTCTTCTCATTTGCAAATGTATATGGGAGAATTTTAACAGCTCTTTGAATGGCATTCTTTGGAACTAGTTCCTCTACAAACTAGTTATTTGAATTTAAGTCATCAGTTACCTAAAACTATTTATTCTCCTCTAAATTGGAGGCTCTGTCCACTCTCTTCTCAGACACAAGTGTAATTTTATAGGACTGTTTTACATCATCAGTTTGGCTGGAAATGCTGGAAGTCTGAGAGCCACATTTCATGGGCCATGGCAGGACCATGGATAACATATGCGTGGTGGGACAGTCTGTGGAATTCCTTGAGGTAATGTTATGTTATATCAAAAATATTTAGTCAGGTTTTATAGAAATGCCAGGCGTTTTAATGGAAGCTCTGGAATTCCCGCAGAAGTGGAAAACACAGGGGCTGCCATTTTTAATGTGCAAATTTTGCTGTGCTTCAGTCATGGGACATATTATCCTTTGACGTATATAGTTTTGGAAACCACCTTGAAAAATAAGTTCTCTAATCCAGTAATCCTCTTAAGGTGTGAACTTTTCTGAATCACAATGAAATAATCATGTTAAAAAGCTTAAGTGTGTACAGAAAAATGAAATACCTTTCATTTTGAGGCAAGTCATTTATATGTGGTAATTTGTTTTATCATTTACCATTTATAATGTTTCAGGCATTCCTTGTTCGAAAAAGTCAAGACTGTCTTGGAACGATGGCCCGCTGTCATTGGGTGGCTTTATTTTATCTATCTATCTATCTATCTATCTATCTATCTATCTATCTATCTATCTATCTATCTATCTATCATCTATCATCTGTCTGTCTGTCTATCTATCTATCTATCTATCTATCTATCTATCTATCTATCTATCTATCTATCTATCTATCTATGGTTTCGTGACTATATTGATTAGAGATTGCAAAGAGACACAAATCCTTCCCTGAGGTGACCTGAATCCTTAGTTGCAGAAAGAAACAGAAGTGGGCCGGGGGTTTAGCTTAGTGGTTCAGGAGCCTGCCTCGCAAGCTCAAGGCCCTGAGTTCGATCCCCGGTAACCACATACAACAATGCTGGGCGTGGTGACTCACGCCTGTAATCCCAGCACTCGGGAGGAAGAGACAGGAGGATTGCTGAGTTCACGGCGGCTTGCCTGGGCTACATAGTGAGCTCAGAGCCAGCCTGGACTACAAAGCCAGAACCTGTCTCAAAAAAAAAAAAAGAAAAAAGAAAAAAAGAAACAGTTGCAATCCGTATGTTCGAAACCTCGGAGACGAGCAAACCACACGGTAACAACGTCCTGAGCAGACTCTCACTTACCGTCACTGGATGGCTTGTGTGACACAGGAAAACCCGACGCCTGCGCAGCAACCGACATTTAACTGAATGTGTGTATGGATAACAGCGCTCCTACTGTACTGGCCGGGAAAACAAACAGCTTTCCATCTTGAGCTACACATAAGAGAAAGTGTGATGAGCACTATCCCATCCACTGGGGCCCTTGGCAGAATAAAAGGTCCAATAAGAAATAATAAACTACATAAGTAATGTAGCATAATATGTAATACATAGTGTGGAATATATATAATTCTCTCTGTATGTGCAGCTTATGTATGTGTAGATACAGAATGTACACTGTGTATATTATACATGTTTATTATATACCTGTGTCTATATCTCTCCACATCTAAATCCCATGCATATGCATAGTGCACTCTTTCCAAGTGTATATGGGATATTTACTAAAATGGGGCACCCATGCTGGGTTAGAAAGCAATTGCCAACAAATTTCACAGGGTTTGAAAATTAAATTATAGAGAATATATTCTGACAAAGCTATAATTACCCTAGAAATGAGGACAACAGAAATAGAAAGATAACTAATAAAAAATCCTTGAATATGAAGATCAAGCGATCATCTTCAAAATAGGTATTTATCAGTAAACCCACAAGGCAAAGAAGAAATCATAGGGAAGAAATATTTTGAATCAAAATATAATGACAATGCATTGTTGAGAATAGTGTTACAACTTTATTGAGAGGAAAAAATATAATAGATTCAGAACAGATGAAAATTGGGAAAATCAACAATTTAAGTTCCCATGTGAAAAAAATAATTTAAAAGACACCAAATGAAGTAGAAAGAGATGGTAAGAAGTGAAATCAGAAAATAAAGAAAACAAAGTACAGTTAGAGCTGTGTTAAATGAATAACTTTCATGGAAACCCAACTTACTGAAACTGATATAAAATAAAAAGATTTGTTGTAAATCCACTTATCATCATGTCTTTTAAAAATGGAACCCCAACTTAAACTTTTCACTAAGGAAGTGCCACTAAAAAATACTATACTTTCGAGTTTTTAACCAAAATGTACATTACAAAACATCATCACACAGTGAATAGAATTGGCAAAATATCTCCCAAAATATTTTGTGGATTTCTTTTCCCTAAGACTATTTCATACTGTGCTATTCAGATGGGTCTTGAACTCTCAGAATCAAGTCCCTCCTGCCTCAGCCTTCAGAGTACCTGAGACTCCAGATACACTCCACTGCATCAGTTCAGGGCAACCAGGCAGCCGCCATATTGTAATGAATGATCTTCGGAAAGAAGATTTAAAGAACCACTTCAAGAAGTGTCATGAACAGTGAGAACAAGCATGTTCAAAGTCAGGGGATTAATAGCCAGGAGTCTTTAATAGATCAAAATACTAGAAATTTCCTCTATTGTTTATTCATGTTGCCTACTTCAAATTACAGGCATATAAAACCTCTCTTCAGAGAATTATGACAAGATACTTATTGAGATAAATTAAGAAAGGCCTATTGAATGAGTGGCATTCAATTTTCATGAGTTGGAAGATTCATTTTTGTCAGTATGGTGTCTTTAACTTCAAACTAATAAATGTGAAGCAGTTACAATCCAGAGATACTTTGGTGCAAAGCTTATGTGCACTGGACTCTAATAAAGACTATTATAGAAAAGAAGGCATGAATTGTAATTTCAAAAGTAAGAAAAAATATATATATATTGTCCATGTGGTATATCCTTGTTCTTTTGTATTTTACAAGATGAGGATGTGTGAGTGTCTAGCCGTGGTGCTAATACATTCCATGGCCCCTGTCAAATTTTTCACCTTCTCAAATTGCATGAGTGCAGCCGCTTTGGACCTTTGTACTGATGGCATTCTGGGAAATGGCCTTGCCACCCCTCAGTGATATTTTACATGTAAACTTGGCATAGAAATGTTCACTGGCTAGAGACGTACTTGCTTGGGAGAATTATTCACAGTCTTCGCTGTGACTGCGGACCACAAAGATCATGTGTTTTGTGAATGTTCTGAGACCCTCACAGTGTCCTTCACCATTGCACAAGACACAGTGTGGCAGAAACTTAGTGTGCAAGTACTAAGTGGTTCTACAGCTTCATGTCCAACTGCACTCTGTCATTTACGGAGCACATCTCATCTGTAAAAAATTTATGCATATAAAATTACTTTAAGAAGTCTCACAACTAATAAAATAAGATTTTCTTATAACTCAGCACAGTATTAGATAGTTATTGAACAAATGATTTGTGAATCCAAATTAATACAGTTCCCATCACATTCAGAATTTTCATGACTCCTGATTTATAGATACTTTCTTTTTTTTCTGGTACCAGGGACTGAATTTAGGATTTTGCAATTGCAAGGCAGGCATGCTGCCACTGAGCTAAATCCCCACCCAGACTGATGATTTCTTTAACGCTACTTGACTTTACACATAGGAAATTTGTTATTTAATGGAGAAGTTAATTAAATTTTACTTTATTAAATTATTAAAAGATACATGCACATCTACAAATCTAATTTTTAAACAATTTTTATTGTTTGTATTTTTTTCTTGGAGGATCATGTAGAATCAAAGTTTAATTTCCAGAAAGGCCACATGTATTTTTAAAAAATATTTACAATGGCATCACCTACGACCGAAAGGACATTGAAGAGCATCTGCAGCGTGTGGGTCACTTTGACCCTGTGACCCGGAGCCCCCTGACCCAGGAACAGCTCATCCCTAACCTGGCTATGAAGGAGGTCATCAATGCATTCATCTCTGAGAATGGTTGGGTGGAGGACTACTGAGGCCCATTGCTCCACCTTGCCTGATATCCTGGCTCAGGAAGGTCCTGAGGCAGAAGCCCCAGTTCCTGTACATAATTTGTGTCGCTGTGCCTACCCTCGTCAGTTCTGCTGGTGGGCTCTGGACTGCTACCCTTCTCAGCATAGCCTTTGCTAGGCCGTGAGCCTCTCATCTTCTTTCTGGGTTGGAAGAGCAGATGGGGGTTGGTTGAGTTGAAGCTGCCACTGCTGCCACTGTTCCTGTAATAACATTTGTGACCAGTAAAAAAAAAAAATATTTACAATGGTTTTGTTCATTGAAATAAGATGGAAAAAGCACATAATCTATTTTGAGCTAGCCAACACAATGTGGCGAATGAACTTTTTAAAATATATATTTTGATTTTTTCTTTCTTTTCAATTTTTATTTTTTATTAGTGTATGTTTGCCATTCATAATGGTTCATTTCTTGTTGAGCTGACATCCAAATAATGTATCTTAATTCTTTCCTTTCTTTCTTTCTTTCTTTCTTTCTTTCTTTCTTTCTTTCTTTCTTTCTTTCTTTCTTTCTTTCTTCCTTTCTTTCTCTCTCTCTTTCTTTCTTTTTAATTGAATTCTTTATTGGTACAATTTATATACATCTCACAATCACACATAACCTTGGGGAATTTGTACCAGTATATGACATAAGTCAATTCTCATTTTTACCCATATCCCCACCCACCCACACCTCCCCACCCCCTATATACATGCTCTTTTTCTTTCTTTCAGAATCATATTTATTCCTTCCCCTCATTACATTCCCATGCCAAATTTCCCTTGGAAATTTCCCATTCTACAAAGACCATCATACTCATCTCCCTCATCTTCCTTCCTTCTTCTGTCTTTTAATCTCCCTCCCATTTGGAAAAAAAATCTGTCTATCTTTTATTTTTTTCTTATAAAGAAAAATGGATAGTTTGGATAAAGGGAAATATGCAGTATTTAAGTTTATTTGTATGATTTATTTCACTTAGTATGGTCTCAGTTTATTTACAGTTTTATTACACACACATGCTTCAAGTGTATTTCTCTTTGTAGTAGAATAACCATTTTGTATAGGTAACACATTCCTTTTCTGATTCACCTGTTGATGGACATAGGCGTTGCTTCTAAGATTCACCTACTGCTCATCAATTCTCACTCTAGATTTTCTCTATATTGTCTTCTCTATCCAAATGCAGGATCTCATCACTGGAGCTGCTAAGCCAGAGATTCTTGAAACCTCTCCTTCCACTTTCTCTGTCTAATCCACCACCCTGTTCTGAAGGCTGCACCTCAGGAGTCAGCTTGCTCCCCTTGGAATCCTTGCCATTTCTCACAAAAAAACTAATAATTCTGAAGTATAACACTAAGGTGTAGAGTCATGAACTATAGCAGGCTGCCTTCGAAGGGAGCCCTGAGTACAAACAGCGTTTGTCAGTGCTCAGGCCAGCGTGCAGTTCCTTTCTGGAGAGGGGCACGAACATGTGGACGGCTCATGAACAGAGAAGAAGTATTGGTGTGGCGCCATCAAGCTTATGTTGCGAAGGGCTGTGACTTCAGTCTGGTTTCCTTCTCCCTGTGTCTCTGTGTGTCTCTCTCTCTTTTCCGTTACCCTCTCTGATGAAGCCAGCTGCCATGCTGTGAATCCCACGTAGAGCAATTCACGAAGCAAAGCCCAAGAATGGCCTCCAGCCAATGGCCAACTAGGACCTGAGATCCAGTATCTGACAGGGAACTGAATGCTGCCCACACAGGACGCCAAGTCGAGTCCTGGGACATCTCTTCCCTTATCCAACACCTTCATTAAAGTCTTGTGAGAGAACTGAACCCTGTAAGCTGCAAATGGATTCCGAAACAAGAGAAATCTTGCAATAAATGTTGTGTTGAGCCTCTGTTTTGGTGCCATTGTCACTCCGAAGTAGAAAACTAAAGCTTATTGCATTGCTTAAAACCCTCTAGTTTCTTTCAATGCAAAAATCTCACTGGCTAAACATTCTGTCAGCATCCCAACCTACTAACTCCTGTTTATCTCCTTTGCATACAGTGTTCTAACCAGATTTTGCTTCTTCATTTGCTTTTTGGGGAGAATAAAGCTCTTGTCCAGGTGACTCTTGCTCACACGGGCGTCTCCGCTGACAGGTCTTCATCCCCTCTTCTCATGGCTGGTCTCGTGACACCCATTTATCATCCCGTGTTCTCCGCGCGAGGAATCATTCTCTTGCCCTTTCATTATGCACTTTAGTTCCTTGTTATATTCAGAGCACTTTTCTTAAACTTGATATAATTTCAGATATTAGGTTGTTTACTCTTTTCTTTTGCCTTTCTTTTCTCTTCCCCTCCCGTCCTTCCCTTCTTCCTCCCTCTCCACCTCCTGCTGTCCTTCTTTCTTTATTCTTCCCTTTTCATCCACCTTCGCTTTCTTGCCCTCCCGCATCCGCCTCTCCTCTTTCTCCTCGCCTCCCCTTTCCTTTCCCTCCTTTTCTTCACGGAGGCTTTGCGGCGCGGCGTAGCCAGGATCCATGGAAGACCTTGAACACCTGGATCCGCTCTACTCCCACTGTGGCCAGTGACACTGAACTGTGTGGATTTGCAATATTCTATAGTTAAATCCACTTATCCATTGAATTTTCTTTGGACTTTTAGAGGATGCGGTCTAAAAAGAAAAATAAGTGCAAATTCTATTTAGATAAAAAAATGTTAAGGAGTTGCAACAAAAACGATGTTGGATACAAGAGGTTTAATTTCTAACTTGTAAATTTTTTTCAAGATTATATTATGAAGAAATCTATTATTTTACAATATAAAATACACATTATAATTAGAATTTAAAAATCACTCAGGTCAAATTGTGTTCTTCCTAGTGATGGAAAACTGTAATTTCTATTTATCAGTCATCATATTGGTGGAAACTGTAAAAATAGTTCATCATGGTCATATTTTAAAGAGAAGGTCTTCTAAGTAGATTAAGTGCTGACACAAAGTACAAAGAAGTGGCAACGTATTAGGATCCTATTACCACATTTTTCAAATGATGTTTTTGCCACTTCAAAAGTATTAAAAAATATAGGCACTGCCTGGAAGATTTTTGCGTGAGAACTCACAGAACTTCTTGAAGGAAAATACTACCTTGGCCTGCATTTCAGTGGAAATGAATAACACTAAAGATAAAATTCTATGAACTTAAGTTTAGATCATCAAGAGCCCAGTGGCACGTTCAGTGTGCTTTAGTAACAGTATTCAAAGCATAAAATGAAGTCATTCTCTGTTGGTCAGTTTTTTTGCACATCTTATCTAGGGGTTTCCCAAACTCCAGGGAAGGATAGTCAATCCTTTCTCTTCTTTGGGAGCATCTGAGCTTGACTTTCTCTTTCCTTCTGCTGCTTGCCTGGGGCCATGTCATGCTTAAAAGCTTTGCATTGATTTGGGGCCCAATGGTGCTTCCACTTGCCATCTGTTAGCTGAAGTACTTGTCCATTTAGAAACACAGGAAAGATGGTAAATGAGAAACTGGGGAAGACTGAATGAAGAGGACATAGCAACTCTCAAACGCTTTGGATGAACAATGCTTGGTTCATGATATCTGGGAAGTTACAATAACATGTGAGGTTTGAAGACCACCAAACAGATGAAAAAGCACCGAAGCAAAGAAAATGATAGGTTTTTGGTAATATTGGCTGAAGAAGTGTGAAGAATGTTAATGTATCCTAGGATTTTTTTTGAAAGTAATATATTAGAAAGAACAAAGTTGCTTGCAATTTTGTTAACTTGTTAAAGAGGTTATTGCTGGCAGAAGAAAATGTATGTTAAATATGAGTAAGAAAATTAGCCCTGTTTAGCTTTTTAATCACTTTAGTGCTTCCTTGAGAGCAATGAAAACTGTATGACAGGGCAAGATTATTCATATATATTGTGGGAAATCAATGAAATTAGTAAAAATATAGTGATTTAATTATAAATGCTTTGCAGTTTGTATATTATGCAAATTAATCCTTTATAAAATAAATTTGAAATAAACATCTCAGCATAATGTGCAAGTGTATTTCTAGGGTCTTCGAAACTCTAAGAGAATAACTTGCAGAGTTGTTTACTCCACAAAGTGCTTTCTGATCACACACACACACACACACACACACAGAGTCTGAACAACCATGAAAAACATTACTCATTTGTTTATGTGCCTAGATTTCTTGGCCTTCTCCCTCCTTTCTCCTCCTCTTACTGTTTCGTATGTTTTGCCTTATTTTTTGACTTCCCTCTGCTTGTCCCGTGACTCTGTGTACCGCCTTATGGTGGCCCTCTGCCAAAGTCAACTATTGTTCCCGTGGTGTTTGCTACTTAAATTAAGTCAGGCTGTAACTGGTCTGTGTTTTCCCAATACCTCTTCCAACAGCATTAACTGCTTCCACAAAGAATACATTTGCCTAATATGTCAACAGCTGGAAAATCTGTAGAGGCTGCTGCTCACGGTCCGTGGTTGGAATTCTGACATCAGCAAGTCCGTGAGGCATGAGGCGAAAGGAACTCAGGACATCAAACACAACGCCCACAGGGTAGGTTTGGTCCCGCCTACCCCTGTGTCCTCTCAGGAACTCAGCAGCTGATTTTTATTTTCTTCGGGTTTGATCTTCACAAGAGGAGGTTCCGAACATAACGATAAGAATTGTGAGCTGAGACAAAACTTAGATATGTCCATTGTCCTAGTTCTGAATAAAAAAATAATCCTCAAATAATGAGGACAAGGACAAACACATTTGATAACTCTTAACTACTTGGAAATTTTCTGGGCATTTTAAATTGAAGGGTACATTTTTATTATGCATCTCACTGGAGAAAAGTTGTATGTAGATTTGTACATTCATATATATATATATGCATATGTATGAATACTTTTATTATCACTGATTTTAAGACTTTATCCTTCTGTATAACAAGATTAGAATGATTTTATATTTTGATAGGACAGTCTACAAGAATCATACTAATAGGTAGCTTACTCATAAATTAATAACCACATAAAAGTGTATAAGTTATGCATTCTCTGACTGATATTGACATAGATTTATGATATATAGACATTTAATTATGTATTTTGAATTTCTGTTTTTCAGCTTCAGAAGTGAAAACCATCTCTTAGTATGAGACAGGGATTCATTCCAGGACCTCACAGAGATACCGAAACAGTGCGATGTTCAAGTTTGTTATATAAAATGACATGGTGTTTACATAGAACCTGATCTCATCCTCAAGTAGACTTTAAATTCTTTTAACTTATTTATAATAATACAATATAAAAATATATATCACTTATAGACTATTACCTAGACTATTAGTATATATTCTGTAAAGATACAATATTTTTTCAATATTTTTTAACTCAACTTAGTTGAATCTGTGGATGTAGAACTCACAGGAATGAACAGTTGACAACTTTTTGAAAAGTAATAAATATTTTTTTTTTGAAAGTAATAAATATTCTCACCTTGGATCTTAAATATACCTATAGTCACTGGTGGTGAACCAAAGGCACGTGTGCTATTCATTTTTCCTTTAAGACAAAGACATTAGTGTGTGAGTTGGTTTTTCTGGGCTCCAAGCAGTCAGGTTTATTTGTAGTGTTGGCGATTTACAATACATAAATAGGCTTTGGGTCACTGTCACTGGTTTCAGTGGTCACTATTGTGTCAGTGCCTACTCTAAGATACAACTACATTGAAAGCTAGGGCGCCTGAGTCTGAGTTTTCTCTAACTGGCTCACTTGGGCAACTCACGCCAAGCATAATATTGAATATGAAAAAGAACCTACCATCATATTTTTTCTCCCCATTTTTACCTAGCCCTACACCCCATTTCCCTTTGAATATTTTCTGTTTCACAATATCTACCATATATTCTAGAGCTCATTTACATCTTCAGAAAAAATATGATGATAATTAAAAAAAGGGAAACAAAGTTATATATATATATATAGGGGTGGGGTTTGTAGGGTGGGGAGAATGGGAAAACATGAGAATTCAATTGTGTCATATGCTGGTACAGGTTCTCAATATTGTGTGTGACCATGATGTATACATATAATGTACCAATAAAGATTCAAATTTTTAAAAAATCTACCATTTCCATTGTCCTTTTTTTTTTTTTTTTTTTTTTTTTTGCGACTGTGTTCTAAGGCCCAGGTACCATATCACAAACTCTCTTAAAAGAAGAGCTAGTTCTCACTTATTATTGAGATTTTCTAATGTGATTTAGAACTATCTTGCTTAGTTAAAATACATGTAAGTACATACTCTTTGTTTTCGGAACTTAGCCCATCATCTCATCACTGTCAATGCAAAGCTCTAAATGCTTATTATCGTGCACTTCAGAACATGCCTTGTGTTGGTCCAGTTTGCGCCAGGAGCCTCTCTCCTCCTCTGCCCCTCCTGCCTCTCTTCTGGGCGGCTGGTCCTGGAATCACTTCACGTTCCCATCTCAGGGCTCTTTACGAAACTGAGAAGCAACTCACATCATGCACTGGCACAAGCTTTCAATGTTCTTTGCGATCATGCTGTGTATATGAAATATACCAATAAAAGATTAATTTTTTAAAGTCACACTTTTAACCTTCTTTTTAAAAATCAAAAGATGTGCATTGTGCCAAAAGTCAAATTGTTCCAAGGGAATTGTGAAATTTATGAAAACAAGAAATTGTCTACAACACACTTGACCTCTACTGATTTCCATTTTCAATGTGTAGCAATTTTCACATCTTCCAGATATTTCTTCTTTAATACCATGTTTCATATTTCCGCAAACATGTTTATAATGCTATCCTTTGACTTTTCATTGTAAGTCATGTGATTGATTTCCCAATTTGAAAGTCCTCAAAAATTCACTGTTTCCCATTCTACCCTAATACTCAACCCACCATAATTATGCATAACCTAAAAAGACCCAAAGTGATAAAGACATCATGTCTTTATACATATATTGTTTTGAGGTGAGTTGGGTATGACTTTATTAATTTTTAAATTTTTTTCTTGATTATTTTGTTTAGATTTGCATATGGTGGTTATAGTCTATTCCAAAAGAAAGATACCTGGAAATAATGTGCTCAATGTATTAGATATTTCTGAAAAAATTCTTTTTCCTTGACTATTGCACTCTAGGGCCTGCTCTCTTGTTGTTTCTGGGTGGTCTGGACTCCTTGAGGGTTGGCCACCATAGACTTAGCTTCATTGTAGGCCCAGAGCCTCTTTATCTTTTATTATTATTGTATCCTCTATTTCCTATATTTCATGTCTTTCTCTTACTAGGTTTATTTCTTTGGGTGGATTGTGTACTACTAATCCCTCAACAGTTTTTTGAGATCCTGTTTTTTTTTTTAACCATATTATCTTTGTTGCGCCCCAACTCTTGATAGCTAATCTCACTACAGGATTCTAGAATAGAAATAAAGAGCAGATTCATCTCATTTCTAGAAGTTCTTTGGTTATTTTAAACATGTTTCCATTATTTACACAGCTCTTACCCCAAAATCTCACTGTGGAACTCAGCTATACATTTTCAGACATGTTTTCTACTGCATACATTGTTTTTGTCTCTTTAATTTTGGGGGGGCTCCTTCCCATTTACAGGTGAGAATTCCATCAAATGACCAGTTAGTCTGTTTACTGGCAGATTTCCTGAGGGGGTAGCTTGGACTGGCTGTGACCTGAGGGCTTTCAAACTATGTAGATGGTTTCTCTAGAAGTAAACCTTCTTTATTTTCTTTACATTATAAACCTACTTGCTGGTTTGAAAGATGTTTATGGCAAGAGACACAGTAAAGTTTTGTGTTGTTAAAATATCTAGGATTTCCCCAAGTGAAACTTCATTCCCAAAGGAAATGGGTGTCAACTAGTTCAGTACTTCTTTTTTGCTCTATCATTTCATCTCGTCTAATTTATCTAGGTGCCATTGTTGGCTGTTGTTTGGATGAGGTACTCTATGGTTAAATCTGTTAAGGAATTTAGGAATCAAACTGCATCTGATAGTCTATCAATAAAATTGTATATTTTCAAGTCAACAAATAACCCCACTTTAAAAGATACCAGTCCCTCAGAATTTTGAGAGTCTCGTTGGTTCTCTAGCACAAACGATCATTGTTTTAAATTTTATTTTTATCTTTATTGGTATATTGTATATACACATCATGATCACACTTAATATTGGGAATTTGTACCAGTATATGACACGATTTAATTCTCATTTTCTCCTATTCACCTACCCACCCCACAACACCCTACCCACCTACTCACCCCATCCCCTAAATACATAAACTTTGTTTCCCTTTTTCTTTATTACTATCATATTTTTTCTTTACCCCTCATCAACTGGAGACTGGATAAAGAGGATATGGTTTATCTATAAAATGAAGTATTACTCTGCCTAAAAGAATGGTAAGTTTGAGTCATTTATACTCAAATGGAAATAACTTCAAAACCTACTCATAAGTGACATAAATAGGTCACAGATGTGTAAGTATTGTATCTGTTCTCTGGTATGAGAGGCTGAAGATGTAAATGAGTTCCAGAATGTCTGATGAATATTGTGAAATGATCATGTTTTGAAGTTACTTCCTTATAGGCTTTAGTTTCCCATCTCTTCTCGGTTAGGTTGGGTGTCACTCACTAATAACCTTCCCAGATTAAAAAATAGCATCTCCTCTTTCTTTTTGTTCTTTCTTTAAAGTTCTATCATGTACATTTTCACCCTGACATGGCATTTTTGAAAGCAGTAGGACCAAACAAATTTGCAATCCATCATCACTTCCAGTTAACATTTTGAAAGTAATACACAGAGCTTCTTTACGAGAACTTCAGAAAATACCATAAAGACTAACTGAAAATGAGCTGACCTCATATAATAAAGTCTGATAAACAACTACCATATCTGCAGACATTTGCTAATTGTAAAAGATATACATAGTTGCCTAAAGAAGATATGTCAAAACAAAATAATTATCTATATCCTTTACTCTGATGCGTATAAACTAATATAGATCTGTACATATTACAGTCTAAGATGATAGCACTGCAAATAAGCAAGCACACTGAGGAGGGGAATCTGGAAATGGAATTCCAGATCTTCTGCAAGGTAGACTCAGGAGGTGCAGAAGCAGTTAGGGATGATGATGACTTGTCTATATAAAATGCTGTCTGTTCAGGACATTAGACATGTTTTGGTTTTTGGTGTTTTTTTTTTTTTTCTGTACCAGAGATCCAGCTCAGGACCTTGGGCTTGCAAAGCAGGTGGGTGACACTGAGCTAAATGCCTGGCCCCATTAAACATGTTTTAAGGTCAAAAAAGCAAGTGGGGTGGTGTCCCATGACTCCAGTTCAGTATTATAGGCATCACACCCAAGTGCCTCAGGGGGCCTTTTTTTGGATGCATTGATTTAACATCATGTCCTCCTTGGTGCTGAGGGAAACACACTCTGACACTTTTGTGGCTGCAAGGAATAAATGGAGAAAACTAATAGGAAGATTATAAATTGTTTAGTTTTTCACTTTTGTTTTATATTTGGCTTCTTAACACAGACGGATGAAAATAACCAAGACTTCAATAAACTAGCAAGAAAATTTTTCAGTTTACTTAATATAGAATAAAATTTATTCAGATTTTTAAGAAATCATATAATACAGTGATCTTTTGAATTTTAAACCACCAATGCTGTTATTATTTTTTTTTTTTCTTTTTGAGACAGGGTCTCGCTTTGTAGTTCAGGCTGGCCCTGAGCTCACTATGGTGCCCAGGCAAGCCGCCGCGAACTCAGCAATCCTCCTGTCTCTACCTCCCGAGTGCTGGGATTACAGGCGTGAGCCACCACGTCCGGCATTGTGGTATGCGGTGTTGATTGTTGGTGGGCGTGTCTCCACGCCCAGCATTCTATGTGGTTACCGGGGATCGAACTCAGGACCTTGCACTTGCGAGGCAGGCGCCGGAACCACTGAGCTAACCCTCCGGCCCCAATGCTGTTATTAATATCATTGTTTTTATGAAGAATAAGAGTTTATCTTTAGGGGAAAAAAACCATTTAAATTAGTACTAAAATACAGACAACTTCAAGGTTTCTTGGCCTTATTAAGACTGAAAATATCTAAGCCTTGTGACCCAGGGTTTTAACACATTTTATTTTACTCTGAAGGCAACTCCTTTGTTAGAAAGTTTGTCCTTTCCACAAAGGAACGTCGCTGGCTGGTAATCTAATCTTTGAAAAAGAGCCTGGAATTTTTCTGGCAACAACAACAATAAAAAGGAAAGCAGTATTGGAAAAAATAATATTTGAAAGTAAAAGCTGGAGGAAAATGGGGAAACAATTCCTTGAAAACAATTATTACTCCGGCAGTACCAGCTGTTAAAATGCTTGATATGGGGGTGAAAGAACTTGGTATTGTGGCGTCTGCCTCCAGCTCCAAACAGGAACCAACCTAGAGTTCATTAAGAGAGAAAGCAGCTCACAAAAGATTTTTCTCTTTAAAGATATTTTTGTTTTTACTGATGAAAGAATGAGTTATTTACTTTTTTCTGACTGTTATATTTTTAGAAACAAGAACAACACCCCAACATTTCTCATGGCTCTGGAATAGAGCATGCCACATTGTTCTCTTGGATTGCAACTGGGTTGTTGTTCGTTCTGTGGTCACTGCGTGTCACGTTGGCAAATTTTAAAAGCCAGATGTTTCACAGAGTGATGTGGAAAGTAGCTATTCAAAACAAACATGCACATCTGACTTAAAATATTTCCTGATTATTATCAGCGTAAAGTTCATGTTTTCCTATGTAAAACTTCAGTGTCCTGTAGTTACTCTGAAGTAGTGTATCAGTCTGCTTAGGCTCCTATAACAAAATGCCATAGCCTGGCTTAATATATAAAAAAAGGAATTTTACCTTTTTGCAATTCCAAAGTCAAGGCTCAGCCAACTGTCTATGAAGATTCTCTTAACAGCCAGCACATGGTACCTATTTTGCTATAAACTGTTATAACCTCTTTGGGTGCCTATAGAAAGGGAAAGAAATTTCTGTCTTCGTATTATTATAAGGCGACCAGTCTTACTGGGCCCTGTCCTTCTCATTATTATTTAACCTTAATTAACTGTCTCCTAAAGGACCTACTTCCAAATACGGTCATATAGGAAGTTATGTGAACAGAATTTCAAGAATGGGGAAATAATTCCTTGAAAACAATTATTATTTTAATAATACCAAGCATTTTAACAGCTGATACTACCTGAGTAATAGTTGTTTTCAAGGAATTATTTCCCCTTTCTCCAAGGTATGTGAAGTTAGAGTTTCAAGAATTTTTGAGGAATGGAATTGTTTCCATAGAAACAATTATATATTAAAGTTATAATGAAAGCAAATAGGTAGGAGCTGTGTTTCCAGGCTTAGTCTTTTCACAGAATCTATCTGTCTGTCTGTCCGTCTACCTGTCTACTTCCTTGAGAATGATGGTTAGGAAATTTATTTTTCTTTATAATGAAATAGAAAAGTAAAAATGTGACTATAAAGAAAGCATTTGAGGTCACTTTCACTGCCATTATTAAATTTAAGATAGAATAGTTTCCATTTAGCCTGCATTTACTATTTGTGTGTGTGTGTGCGTGTGTGTGTGTGCACGCACACATTTAGGTCAAATGTTTTGTGTGAACCTTGGAATGTGTTTGCGATAGGAAGCCTGTTATTAGAAGTTGGCTGGGGAAACTGGGTCATAGCATGGGGAGAGACAAGTAAGTACACTGTAAAGTTAAAAAATCAGTAGCAAAGTTCCATCTTGTCTCCAGAGGGACGTTAAGTAAATGCTTTGGGATACAAGACCCCCTTTCTAAAATGAGACCTGTACTGGGTGAGACCATAGTTTCTTCTAGCTGTAAAATTGTGTCTTTATACTGGGCGTGGTGGCTCACGCCTGTCATCTCAGCACTCGGGAGGCAGAGGCAGGAGGATTGCTGAGTTCGAGGCTTGCCTGGGCTACATAGTAAGCTGAGGGCCAGCCTGAACTACAAAGCGAGACCCTGTCTCAAAAAGAAATTGTGTCTTTATATAAATCATAAAGAAAATGGAGTGGGAGGCTATCAATAGCAAATTATTAAAATATGAATTTAAAGCCTTTTTTCTGACTTGAGGGTGAAGGAACTTTCTAGGAATACTGAAGCTTTAGTGTCAAAGTCTTTTATCTCAATCCTGTTGACAGCATCAGAGCCTTATATTTGAGTTATTTCAATAATAAAATACAGAAATAAACATCTCCTTGTAAGTTAATGGAAGAAAATACCTGTTTTATATCCATATATTCACATATAGAGCTGTGTTATTCCTTAGAAAAGGAAGAAGAAATGATGACAGCAGATGTTTAAGAGGCTGGCTATAAATCCAGTGACTTATAAACAAGAACTGTGATGGGAATAAAACTCAGTGCCCTTATAGGGAAACCCAGACATGCAAAGATTTGTACATGTGCCTTGCATTGTGGTTTGGTTTACAAAAAAAAAAAAAAAAATCCTGTGGTCGTGCTAAAGGGTTTGCCTGTAAAATGAGACCTGAATGATGTCTGGCAGATCTGAAGCCCAGAGAAGGGTCCGGGAGTGCCTGTGTTTACACTGCACAGTGATGGCTGTAAACAGATCTTTCTAAACAAGGCAGGGCAGTTTAGGAGGATTAAGAGATCTGAGTTTAGAGTGTTTGCCACAGTTTTCTTCCTTTCTAAATCTTCAAGAAAGTAAGCTCTCCAAGCTGATAAACCTACAACAAAGGGATCTGGAAAAGTTCCTTTTTAGGAATTTGCTTGCTATGGGACATTGCTCCTTGTGACTTGAGTGTATAATGCTGATTCTTTTGCTCTGTGCAGCTAACCCATTTTGGTCATTTTCCACGTAGTAGCAAACAGTTTCAATGAGGTAGTTCCCTGAGGCTGGGTAAATGGGCATATAAGTTTTCAGGCCCATGGTTTGCTTCCATGTGTTTGGAATAATGGGAATTGTCCTTCAGTTTTAAGTCTTTCCTGTTTTATTTCTATTCCAAGATAAATCTGGTTTTGGAGAAAATCATAATACAATGCTTAGTCACTACTGATTTATGTTAAAATATAAGGAAAACTATACTGCTGGAGCCTTTCTCTTACGTTGCTTTGGGAATTCGTGTCTTAAGGCTGCCTTTCAGGTGAAATCACACCATAATTAGTCTTTCAGCTACCGCATGGAACCAACGCTCAGATTCACATTTGCCCCATGGTAGAGAGAAATTTTAGCAAAGTGCTTTTTGAAGTATGGAAAGAACACATGTCTTGATGCATTAAATTAGACATAACCCAGAGGACAGTCACTAGTCCGTGACAAAGCTATAAATCCAGACAGTTACATCACTGAGTATTTTAGATCAAGTTACTATATACTGTTAAAAGTTTTCCCTTCTGTCTTCCTTCATATTTGTCTCTTCTCTTCTCTTCTCATCTTTCTCCCTTTCTCTTTCTTTCTCTCTTTCTTTCTTTCTTTCTTTCTTTCTTTCTTTCTTTCTTTCTTTCTTTCTTTCTTTCTTTCTTTCTTTCTTTCTTTCTTTCTTTCTTTCTCTTTCTCTCTCTCTCTCTCTCTTTCTTTCTTTCTTTCTTTCTTTCTTTCTTTCTTTCTTTCTTTCTTTCTTTCTTTCTTTCTTTCTCTCCCTTCTTTTTCTCTGTTTTTCTTTCTTTCACATAGTCATGTCATATTCAAACCATGGTACCTCTGATGTCACAAGCAGCTAATTAAGAGGGCTTGGGTTGCTTCTGATTCACTTAGTTTATGTAGCCTCTATCCCCCAGTAGTTTAGAGTCTTTGTAGAATATTCTTTATTGCTGTCCTTGCTAACAGAACTGTTCTGTCTCTTAGGACCTGTGAGTGTTAACCTCTGCTGTTCTTATTAGCTATGAGTGTAAAGGCCGATAGGAACCATATCATCACTATCGTCACTTATTTTGGCTTGAAAAGAATGTACTTTTAATAAAATGTTTTCTTGAATGTAAAATGTCACCAGTATCCAGTATCAATTATAAAATTTAAAAAATCCTTTGATTCAGTTCTAGTAACTGATAAACAGTTGACTTACGGATCCTCATTGTGTTTGACTTTGCAGAAAAACAAAAGTATTGTTACAAAATAGCCATTGAACTGTGTGGAAAGAGCTGATGGTATCAGTATCCCGTTTCTTACAGAGAGGGCAGTGACCTCAGGAATACTGTATGCATGATGGGAGATTGCTGTCTAGACTGAGTTTTTTCCATACACAACCCAAGACACATAGTTATATCAAATATGTGTATCTACTCAGTGCTCACAAACATTCCACCTGATCTCCATAAAGGCAGTTCATAAAAAAGCAGGTTAGCATACAAGATTAGAAGAACAAGAAGCAGAGAAACCATAGAGAATTCTATCCAGAAGCCGTAATTACACACATTTATAAACTGAATCTTTAATTAGTGGATCAGGATCATTCTATCAATAGATCTTGGAGCTATACTTTAACTTCTCTAAGATAGGTATTGGCCCGAATTTCCTTCTTTGTCATAGAACTTTCTCTGTTATTTACATTGTGTCTTCTCCATCAGACCTGTCTTCAATTATACAAATTCTTACTTTCCTATTTTTGAGGTTTTAATGATTATAATGTATACAGCAACCAATACCAAATTAACCTTCCAAACATTGGATTTTAAAGGTCCGTATTTGTCAGGTGCCTATGATTCCAGCCTCTTTAGAGGCTGAGGTGGAAGAAAAGCGTCAGGCTAGAGTAGGCCCATTAGTAAGAGAGTATGTCAGATTTTAAAAAATAGATAAATATATTAATATATAAAAAAGATTCAGATGTAGCTCAGAGGTAGAGTACCCAAGGTTAAACCTCCAGTGGCCCAAAAAGTTCTACTTTCATGATTAAAGAATTTTTTTTAAATTCCAGATTTTTGAAATCGATCAATAGATTTTTTAGAGCAAAGCAAGTGTCATCTGATTGGCCACGTGAAAGTTTAGTCTGAACCTTTATCACCAAACTTTGTGTTGAGAAGAGCTTCAAAATGATTGCTCCGATGCTCTGATGGGTAAATTCTGGAGCTCTGACATCTGATGTTTTGCTGAAGGTTAGAGACCTCGTAAGAAACTGGGGAGGATCTTACACTTTTTTCTGGGAGCAAGGATAGTTGGGCACACTGAGAATATGAATGTCATACTTTTGATGCATCTAAAGCTCACATGTTGGGAACTGAAACCCGATGAAACAGTGTGGAGAGTGAGGTCCCCGAGAGATGTTAGGTCTGGCATTCTCTGTCCTGGTCCATAGATTCACTCTGCTATCACTGGAGCAGGTGAGTCATCTCCGAGGTGAGATTTCTCAGCAGGAGAAGATGTGCTTCGCCTTGTCCTGCTTGGTCTCTTACCTTCTGCGTTCTATCGTAGGACTGAGGTGGGGCTGTGGCCAGATATGGGCTCCAGGACTTTGGACATTTCAGCTTCCAGCTGTGTAAGAATTCACACCTGGTCATCATAAATGACCCATCGTTGGTACTCGATGATAGCAGCACAAAATCATTCACACAATACACACTCTAATTTCTGCATTAGGATCACACTTTATCACTGATTTAGAGAATTTGTGGCTTTAAGGACTTAGGAGTATTCAGTGATGTAATGGTGTTGCTGGGTTTTACCCCATTGTCAAAACAAAACAATATGAAAGGAATCGGATAATTAAAAAAAATTCAGTGAAAAAATAGCATTTTGAATATATTCAATGAATTTCCACTGTACAGTATGTGTATGTCAAATAGTTGTTAGATAATTTTGGAAATTATTATTTATTTATCTTCTTTCATTTTAAAACAGTTAACGAATGCATTTAAAGTAGAAAACACAGGTTTGAAAACCCTATATTCAAGATCAAAAATTTCTATGAATTTGGATGAAAAAAATCCCTCTCACAATTAGGAAAGCACCTGAAAGAAGAGCCAAAGGCATCATCAGGCACTGCATTTTCTAGTTTTCTCTGAAAATTCTGATTCCATCTTGTTATACCTTCTTATCAAAATATTTTATTTCTAATGTTTATATCATGGTGTAAGTGCTATTAGTTTTTAAAATAGGACAAATTAATTTTTAAAAATAGGAAAAAATCGTACTCTCATGGAAACTACTGACATAATACAAGAGTGAAACATGTCAATTTTACATTGAAAGTATCTATAATTATAAAATTCATGAATTTCAGTACCTTCACTCATTGTATCCTGTGTCAGAGTGAGAATATTTCAACGGCAAACAAAGCTAGATAGTAATGGCAGTGTTTTAAAGCAAAAGCACAACTGTTATTCACACACTAAGAAATCCAGAGGAGGAAGGCCTGCTACTGTTTCAGAACTTCAACCGTGATGTCAAGGAGCAGAGCCTGGCCTGGAATCCCATGTCACTATTCTTAGAGGGCTAGTTTCCCTTGGATCTAGATTATCAGTATTATTTAAGTAGGTGGCATCGCTGAGTAACAGAGTAAGTTGAATGCCTTACAGAAGTAAAAATTGTACAGATATGCTCAGAATTTTCACTTCAAACAGACAAATGTATTAACTTTTCTGGATGGTGTATTTAGTATTTCAGACCAACCAAAACTCAGTTACATAAAAACAGTGCTCTAAAGGTGCTTGGGTCCAACACGTAAATGGGAAACAGAACTTTTCTTCATCTCCAACGTCTTGTACCAGTGACCAGTGGTCCGATCTTGTCCAGCTCCTGTGAGGAGGTGTCACTCAGCCGCTTGAGGTCCTAGAGCTTGGATGAATGCTAACCCAAACGTGTCAAGTTCTGTTCTCCACATCAGACGCCTTGAAGAGGGTCCAATTGCATTGTGTTCCAGGAACCAGTGCCAGGAAAAGGAGCCAAATACAGTTGGATTGAAATGAAGGGAATTCTATTCTTAGGGCAACTTAGCAGTCATCAGGGTTCAGTGCGCCTAGAATAGAACGAGGTGCCAGAGATGTAGTGGTAAAAGTTACATAATGCATTTTCCATGAAGAAAAAGGACTATCTTTGATTTTTGTAAGAAAAAATTTCTCCTTTTTGCTTCTTGTTTAAAAATCAAATGAAAGTAATGGCTCTTCTCCCTTTACCTTTTGGAAGTAGAAGAGGATAGACAAACCCATAGAACAAAACCAGATCCATAACTACCACGTAAAAAGGTCGTGGCCGGTTTAAGTGAGTGTACTTTTTTACAATAAAGGGCAAAGCTTTGTTCTGCTTATAATCCACCTAATCCCATTGTCTACCATTGTCTTTTCACAAGGTACATGGATGGACCTCTAGAATGTTATTACCAGAAACTCCATATTTAGCAAGTCAGTTGACACACTGGCAGTTTTTTACATCTATTAAAGTCACTACTTCAGGACAGCAAGTCGTCAAAGGAAGGCGAAGTAAGATTGAGGCGCATGGGCGATATCGCCTGGCTCTGTCATAACCTGGCTATGTGAATTTGGGCAAATGCATACCCTTTTGTGAGTCCCTCCCCTATCATGGCATGGCTTTGGATAGGCTGATTCTAGAATCCTAACTTTTAGGACTATAAAACAGAAGGCGACAGACATGTCCTGGCTTTGGTTGTTCCGTAAGGTAACATGGAAGCACAGTACGGGGGACTGTTCTCTTCAGCCAAAACATAAATCACAGCCTGTGGGGAAAAACGGAGGTAGCTGCTTTTCAACTGCTCTTTCTCTCTGCCTTCATATGCTGTCATTTCTCACTAACACCTTTAATTTTGCATAAAAGTTCTTTCTGAGCATTGTCCAGCAGATCTTTGGCCTGCCTGTTGAGTTTGTAAGTTTACAATTCAGCATGTTTTGCCCCTTCTCTTCTTTCCTATTTGTTCCCCTTCTAGACATTCCTACACTGTCATAAATTATTCCTACCCTTGCTCAGGGTGACCAGCCTACTGCACATGTCAAACTGTGCAAGAGATATGTGAATATAGAGTCCTCAGACATATACTGACTTCATCATGACCCAAGTGAACTTTTTCCAAAAGTATTGAATTAACGAACTGGAATTTATTAGGAAGAACAAAGCCAGGTTGTTCTCTAATGTCCAAGTAGAGTGCTTTGTCTCTGGGACCGAGGATTGGGAAGAACCAAAGCTAGAAAGAGTCTCAGAAGGCAGGTAATTAAATAAGCAAGCGAGCCAGTCAGAGTAATGGGGAAGAGATGCTCAAGCCACATAAAAGCTGCTTCCATGTCACCTTGTCATCTGCTGCTCGTCATCCTTTGACTTCTTTTCTCTCTCACTTTTGTGGGCACACTTCAACCTGGTGTGACAGGTTTAGAGATGGACGAGGGTACCAGGAGTCAAGAGCTGTGGAAACTGCTGGGTGTTGGGTTCTCCACTATAGGGAGAAGAGTCTGGCCAAAAATATGACTTCAGGACAGTGAGTCCAAACCCAGATTTCTGACTTCCAGAATAGAGTATAACAAATGCGTGGTGTTTCGATCCATGAAATTTGTGGAATTTGCAATAGAAAAAATGGGAAGGTAATATTGCACCATGGGGTTTTTGGATCTTTGAGAAGTAAAAACCAGTCAAAACAAGAGTGACCGTGTGGGTAAGAGTGCCATGTTGAACTTGAAAGGACTATTAAAATATAACATCTAATTTTTACTGTAAAAATTTAAAACATCATAAAAGGGTTTTATTAATAGTATTTATAAAGTTGTCATGAGGATTAAATGAGTTTATTCATATGAATCACTTATAGTAATGTGAGACACATTGAAAATGAGCCCAACGTTAGTGTGACATCTTAATAGAGTAGACTTTATTCTATTATAGAGGATAGTTTAGTATATTTTAGAATAGCTTTGCTTGACACTACTAAAAATGTAAAATCCTGAAATTGTTATTTGAAATCAAATCTAAGTTCAATTGTTTTCTGCCTTAGAGGCTTAATTCATTTAAGATGTCCAAATACTCCTGATATCATCCCCCCTTTTCTTGAATATAGAATAAATATATGTGTCATTATATATATGTATTATATGTATGTGCATATATATATATATATATATATATATATATATATATATATCCTCATATACCCACATGTAAGTACAGTATATGTGAGTATCTGTCAGTATCCAATTAGAAAAGTACAAATGTTCAAAGAAATCTAACATTAAATTTAGTCAAATTAGAGACAATCAGCAAGAACATAAAGCCACAAAAGATTCCAGGGGTGGAAAGGCGGCAGGAGGAGGGTGTCATTTCCAAAGCCCAGAGCCTGGGTCATCTCATGAGCTTTGTTCTTGGCAGGTTGCTGCTGGGTGATCCAGACAGGGAAGAGAAGTAGAATTGTCTTGGCTTCACACCTCCTCTAAGTAGAATTGTCTTCTACTATCACATCACTGGCTCCTGTTGGCTAAACCCAGCAAGAGGGCAGCTGAAGGAAAGCAGGGGAAAACTTAGTCATCCTGTCAAGTAGAGAAAAGCAGGGTGATCCTACAGCAAGGACCCAAAGGCCACATGTGCATATAAAAATACCCCTACACCACTGCCTTGTTAGGAGGATTCGACAGCCAAAACCATGCGAGGCATTTATTGGGCACTGTGTGCCTAGCACCGAGTCTGTGTTCAATTGATGGGTGCTCTCTTGATTATTACTTTACCTTCAGTCACATAATTGCAGCAATGAATAAAGTAATGAAAGTGTTGTTTCAATCTTCCCACATAATCTAGGATTGTTAAACATTACAAATGCTTTCAAGTCTATTCTTGTTTTCTCTGAAAGCAGATTATCAAAGTGCTGAGCTTTGTAAGGTAGCGAAACAGTACTGAAGAGTATGCACCAGAGAGCACTTGACAATAGGGACACAAAACCAACTAAGGTGACAAGCGTAAACATGGTTTATCCTGGCTTAGCTCTTTGGTCTTGCTTTGAACACATGTTGGTGAACTGTACAAATAGCTTTTCAATTCTCTTTTGAGAATCGTTAATAATAGTGCTTTAGCTATCTCTTGAGTTTATTTTAGAAGCTTATCTACAACATTGTCAGCATGGAAAATGTAATGCCTTGCCAAGTAAAATATAAATGCACACCATTGGTAAAGTGTTTCATTTCTAACTTGTACACATATGTTTAGTATTTTCATTAAACAAGACTTTTCCATAGTGTCTTTTGATGTCATTCTGCGTTTCATCTTTTCTAACACATTTAACTCATATCTGAGTTCTCACTAATTTTAAAAAAACAGAAAATTCTCCTATGTGTATGCTGACTTCTCTTATCCATCTAGCTATATATCTGCTAAGCACCAAACCTACATATAATTACTTATGGGCCCTTATACTTGGGTTTTCCAACAGGAAATCATAAACATGTGATCGCTAATCTCTAGTCTTCTACTCTTGCTCTTGTGGTTCATATCTTGGTGACTGAAGCCATTTTCTCCTCCCCCAAATCAGAAATGAAGAGTGACACTGACATCCCTCCCTGATCACTTCTGCTCGGTTTCTTTCCCTGACTCCAACCAGTCACGGCACTGAACCTGCCCTGTCCAAGTCCCCAGTCAAGTTCATCCCTCCATTCCAGTAGTGGTTATTTCACTGTCTCGGGCCACCTCTTGTTCAACTGATTGTCCCATGTTTCTTTAGAATCCCCTTGTTTAACATCTGATCATATTTCTACCTAGTATCTACTGTACAGTACCACAACCTTCTCAGTGTAAAAATATTTCTTTGCTTCCTGTGGTTGTACATTAGTATATATGCTGCCGAAGCGAGCACTCTGTGGTTGTACATTAAACCTAGTAGGCTGACATGAAATGCTGATGAAATCTGTCACTGGTTTCCTCTCTGGCATTATGCGCTATATCCATCCTTTATAGTAATAACAAGAAGTAGGATTTGGTTCTCCAAGTTAGCATCCCTTCCCCAACAATGATTTTTCTGTGGTGGGACTTTCACGTAGGTGTAGTTGCCTTTGGTCCCCCAGAAAAAGCCTTATCATTGAAATGGTGACATAGAACTTCCTTTCTTTTTTCTCTTTTTTTTTTTTTTTTGCTTTTTGAGACAGGGTCTCGCGTTGTAGTTCAGGCTGGCCCTGAGCTCACTATGGTGCCCAGGCAAGCCGCCGCGAACTCAGCAATCCTCCTGTTTCTGCCTCCCGAGTGCTGGGATTACAGGCGTGAGCCACCACGTCCGGCATTGTGGTATGCGGTGTTGGTTGTTGGTGGGCATGTCTCCACGCCCAGAATTATATGTGGTTACTGGGGATCGAACTCAGGTCCTTCCGCTTGTGCAGCAGGCGCCAGAACCACTGAGCTAACGCTCCAGCCCAGCACTTCCTTTCTTTTTTTACTAATGTGTCTTCTACGTGATTCGGCAGCATGTACCATGGCTTATTAAATTGTGTGGGGCAAATGCCTAGGTCTGTAGCATGCAATGTGGTAGCTAGTCATTATGGGTCTATCGAGAACTTTAAATGTAGCTGTTCCGGACTGAAAGTATAAAATAGACATCAGCTTTCAAAGCTTTAGTAGAGGAAAGAATAAGATAGGACATTAATCACTTTGCATCAGCTACATATTAAAATAACATTTGGGGTGTATTATAGTCAATATATTTTATTGCTAAAATTAATTTCACATGCTTTTTTTAGTATGGCTTCTAAAACATTTAAATTACAAATGAGGTGCACATGATCACATCAATTTTCTCTTAGCAGTGGCATAAAATGGGTAAGCAAGAAGCATTCGCATCTGAGCATATGCTTTCAGAAGGACACTACGGCAAAACCTAAGTATTTGAATGGGTCAGAATACAAATTAAATTGAAGGATAAAAGATCAAATAAACTAGATCATACGCACATCTACGTCATAGTAGGAGCTGCGTTGCTGAGAAAGGAGTACCTAGAGGCTGGTATAAGTTGTTTTAAGGTTTGTTTTCTTGGGGGAGAGGTAATAAACCTGAATTTTAATTTTGAATTATTAGAGTAAGACAAAGTGTTTTGAGACAAATTTACATGAATTGGCTAAACATGGAGAAGTGGATGTAAAGTTTGTCTGGATTCTTACAAATTCACATGAAATAACACTGAAATGATTTCTTTGGTAAAAGCATAACCACACATGAAGAAACAGGGAGAGTTTTCAACAGTTAATAGTACTAAAATTTTGAGAGAGGAAATTAATGTGACAAACAATAAAACATAGATGTAGAAGTGGAAGAAAATCAGAAAAGTAAGACTAGTATTCTAAAATAAAATGTACTATGAAATAGTACAGAAAATATAAAAGAATCCCTGGACTTTAAAGATACACTAGTTGAAATAAACAACTAAGTAGAAGAATTGGAAGCTAAAGTTAAAGAAATCTAAAACTAAAAGTGATATAATATAGTATAAAAAGTAATACAATTATATGATCAGTTTAAGACCTTCAACATCTAAGTAATAAGAATTGCAGAGTTGAACCATGGAAAAATAAAAAAATGAAAGAATATATTATTTGAATAATGTTGACAAAGAATATGAGTTTCCTAGTTAGTAGTAATCCTACCAGTACCCTACAAAATGGATGAAAATAGAAATAAAAAGTTTAGAGAGTTTTGAGATAAACAGATGCTTCTAGAAGATTCCAAAAATTGTCTGGAAGGGGGGGCCTATCAATGGGACACTAAATTTCTTAATGGAACATCAGAAGTCAGAAGAAACTCAAGAAATATTTAAAATTGTTGCCAAAAAAAATTGACCATAACATTTTAAACCAAACATCAAATGTGAGTTTATGGGTAAGATAATGTAAGACAGTAAGAATTAAAAATAAATACTTTATGCTCATGCACCTTTTCAGGAGGTCATGTTCTGCTAAAGTTAAAAAGAAAAACCAAGAACAGCCATGGAATCCAGCACAGGCAGGAGGCAAAGGAAATTCTTAAGAAGATTGGAAAGGTCTCAAGACAGCAGCTTTTCAGCATGCCTGAATCAACCAATTTCTAGTTGGGGGCACATTAGAATAATTTGAGAAAGGTATTTTTTAAGATTAAATTTTTAGAATATTGAATTTGTTTAAACACACAGAGAGATTTATATGTTCTGATAACATCTGGAAATAAATTATTGATGACAGAACAGTAACTTAGTAAAAAAAAGCCAAAAAAATCGTGGACATCAAGCAATGAAAAAATTTTTCAACAAAGGAAAAGAAATTGTTCTATATGTTATTCAAATTACTATATAACATTATATATTATTATTACTATATATAACACAATATTATGGTAAACAAATTTTTAAAAATTATCATGGATTACTTGTCAGTATATTAAGCCTATTGAGTTAATGAATGTGAGGGAAATGAATTTCAATGTTTAAAGGAAACCAATTAAAAGTGTGTAAAGTTTAGCATTTAGTAAGATGCGGGGGAAACGATGCTTCAGAGGCATATGCATCATATTAGTGAGGCTCTCCACATTAATAGGTCCAATAAATAAGACATCCAAAATGAAACCTACCATAAAATTTTAGGGAAATCCATGATTCTATTCTCAAATTGTGGCTGATAGTGTCCAAAACAATTTTTTAAGTTTAGTTTATGCCTTAAAAAATGACTGTATGTAATTTGTACATGATTTTTTATAGAGGTTATTATTTTAAAAAGTTTGATTTGTGGTTTATATGAAATATAACTAAAATACCAAGATAGTCTAATGAATAAACCTATTTCAAGATATTTATTATGAAACAATAATATAGAACAATATTGAATTCCTTGTAGCTATGATGGTTAGTCTTGATTATTAACTGGATTTGACTGAGAGTCTCTTAGAAAAGCAATAAAACATTCTTCTGAATGTGTGTATGCAGATGTTTTCAGAGATTACGGGATTATGTAGTCTCTAGCTATACCTGTAGATAAATCCACTGAGAAATCATAAGTGGATGGCATTATGGGAAAGCAATGGAAAGAGGAAATGGGGCCCGGATGGAGGAAGTCGAGCCCTGGGGCATGACCTTGGGAAGTGTACACAGCTCCTCGACCCTCCTTCTGTCTCCTCTGTGCTCTGTGCTGCCAAGCTGCCATGAGTCTTCTTGTGCCACATTCTCTAGCTGTAGGGGTTCTGCTTTGCCACAGAGCTAAAGACACAGGGCCAGCTGACTGTGGGCCGAAACCGTGAGACCTCGGGAACTATGGGCCAAAATAAACTTACCCTCCTTGAAGTTGTTATTCCTAGGTATTTTGGCATGCCAATGGAAAGTTAACACAGAAGTATAAAGTATTGTCATGTACCATAGTTCATAGTTCCTCAAGCAATACTCATGTTGAGCACTGTGTTGTATGTGTGAGTGGATGCATGCTGCACCTATTGATGAAGAAATTAAAGCTCTAGAGAAAACAATTTGCCTATAATTCTACATGTGTTTTTAATCTTTTTGTTATAAAAATTCTTCTAAATGAAGGATGCTTTTTCCATGGATTTGATTCTAAAATACAAAAAGAAATTATATTTGGAGCCAAATCTGGAAACTTAATTTGTTAATTAACTTGGAAAACATTCCTTTATTATATTTGTGAATAGAAACTGTGTTTTGTGACTGATAAATTTTCTCTTAAGAGAGGGCACAAGAAAGAAAGTGATGTGTAGGTGCTTTTATAAAGAATGCGTATGACTTTGATGTGAATGTTTGAAACAAAATACATTTTAGTGTATTTTTATCTATCTACCTGTTATCTCTCAATGACACTTACCTACTTATCAATGATACCCATCCATCCATCCATTCTTGTCAAAATTCTAAACTTATTCTAAGGAGCGTGTACTTAAGTGTGTACACCATGCTTTGTGTGAGTCTCTTGCTAAGGAGAACTGCTGCTGGACAACATAGCCTTTTACACCTGGTTCTCAGAAAGCAGGACGCGGTTGTACTTGTTCGACCTTGTATTTCGGAGCATGCAACACTTTCATAGGAGCACACTGTTGATCACAGCATGCTCACTGCTGTCCAGGATTCCAGGAATAAATTTTTTTTTGAGTTAAAAATATCCTAAAACAGTGAACAATAGTCACTTCTGCTGTAAACATACCTAGAAAGGAGTGAGGCTGCATTCAGAGGGTCATTCTCAGAATCTGGGCCCCGCTGTGTGCTCCTAGTTTCCCAAGTTCTCTTTAAAGAGAAGCGAATGGTATGTTGCTACGTGTTAGAGTAGAATGTTAGTTCTGCACTTCCTTAGTCCTTTTTGTTCTTCCAGTTTGGCATACTGGCTTATGCAGTGCTCATGGGTCATCTCTTATTTTATGCTTGTTAATATTGAGGTTGTTTCATGGGATAATTAAAAAGTAAGGCTGAATGAATTTCTTAAATTTAAAATCACCATTATCTGAAGCAATCATTATTTTATTCTGTTGCTTATTCACTAAGCAAGAAAGAGCTTCTAGAATTACTTCCTGAAAATTATTTCCGCTCTTATTTTCCCATTTCATCATGCAGCTTGATAACAGGCTCCTGTGTGTATTGCTGTGTTGCCACGAACAGAAGAGGCCGGTGTACTCGTCTCCATGTGATACGCACCCCGTGCCAGGTCACCAAACAAATAACTTCCTTCATTTGGCTCCTCATTTCCATAGTGATCCAGAAACTACTGAAAAATCTCTTAAGGAATCCTTCATATCCTATTTTTGTCCTGTCGGAAGCAATACAAATGCATTCCTTCAGAGTTTTAAAAATGGGAAAGCAGATTATGTTACTGTCCTTCCAGTTTTCAAATCTCAACATATATTTGCAATTTTTAACAAAGGTTAATCAGTGCAGCTAAGTGTTTACTTCAAGTTTTCATTACTCCTTTCCAGAGATAAGGGTCATCTCAGTTACTTTATGATCTCTAGTTAGTTAGATACTGGAAAGCAATCCTAACTAGAACTCTACAAGAAGAAAGCCTGTCTTGAAAAGACAGGTTAATAAAAGTACTTTGCTCTGGTTTTCTATTAACTGCAACAGTGTAAATCTTATTTCCATCTCTGAAGCTTTTAAAATTACTTCATTAACACATTTATGTGATGGTAATTAAAAAAAGGAAAACAAAGCTTATGTATTTAGGGGATGGGGGTTGTGGGGTGAATAGGGGAATGAGAAAAATGAGAATTAAATTGTGTCATATACTGGTACAAATTCCTAATATTCAGTGTGATCATGATGTATATATATGATGTACCAATGAAGATAAAAATGTTATAAAAATAGCAAGTCCTTAAAAAATGTATACCCACATTGACAGTTGCTCAAAATATATTTTACTTCATTGCTCTACCTTAATATACAGTATAAACAGTATTGCTATGCATCCATCAACCCTACCACCCCTCCCCAATAACTTTTCTTTTCTCACACTTCCCTTCCTAATTTCCCCATTGCCCTTGAACATTTTCTTCCTATTTCATAGCATCTATTGTACATTATGATTCTCTTTCACACATTCAGTTTCTCAGACCAGAGAAATTTTATGGTATTTACACATGTGTATCCTATCTATTTCACTTAAAACTGTGGCCTCCGTGCACATCCATTTAGTTACAAATGTCTCATGTTTATCATTCTTAATGGCTGAGTAGTACTCCATTTTGTTAAAAAATTATCTTCTTTATCCAGTCACCTGTTGATGGGCATTTGGGTTGTTTCCATGATCTAATTACTACAAATTGAGCTGTTATAAACATGGGTACTTACATACACTATGCTTTTAATTCCTTTGGGACTATACTTAGCAGGGAAATAGTGAAGTCAAACGGAACTTCTAATGATAGTTTTCTGAAGAATCTTCCTACTGGTGTTTATAGTGATTGCACCAATTTACACTCCCATCAACAGCAGAGAATAATTCCTTTCCCCCCACAACCTTCACAGCATTTTTTATTAGCTGATTTCCCTATAGCTGACATTCTTTCTGGAGTCAGGTGGAAACTCAATACTGTTTTCATCTATATCTCTTTTTTTATATGAAACATCTATATCTCTCTTTTTCATATGAAACATTTTTCATATGCTTATTTCCTGATTCTAGTTCTGAAAAATAAAAAAATGTCTGTTTATTTCAGATATCCATTTTTTTGGATTGAATCTTTAAATTTGGGGTGTGTAATTTTTTAAGTTCTTTGTCTATTCTAGATACTAGGCTTTTATCTGAGTTAAAAATTTTTTTCCCACTTTGTGGGTTGTATCTTGCTGTGCAGAAGCTGTTCAATAGAATAAATCTCAGTTGTCTATTCTTTATGCTAACTTACCAGAGATAAAGATTTTGTTCATGCACATGAATGAATTGATCTTGTCATTCTTTTGTTTTGTTTTTTGGATTTTTTGAGACAGGGTCTCGCTTCGTAGTTCAGGCTGGCCCTGAGCTCACTATGGTGCCCAGGCAAGCTGCTGTGAACTCAGCAATCCTCCTGTCTCTGCCTCCCGAGTGCTGGGATTACAGGCGTGAGCCACCACGTCCAGCATTGGATCTTGTCATTCTTTATGGCAAAATAATACTCCATTTTATAGAAAAAAAACCCCACATCTTTATCCAGTCTCCAGTTGATGGGCATTTGGGTTGTTTCCAACATTGAGCTATCATGAACTGAGCTGCTATGAACAAGGGTGTACATCTGTCTTTCCAATATGACTTTTAAAATTCTTTTGGGTATATTCCTAGCAGGGGGATAGCAGGGTCAAATGGGACCCCTAGTCTTAGTTTTCTAAGAAACCTCTACATGTATTTCCACAATGGTTGCACAAGTCTGCAATCAAACTGGATCTTCTCTTTGATATGAACACCCATAGATGCAAATGAGCTCTAGAAAGTATGACAGTTTTTATAGAATGGGAAGTTTCCATAGGAAACGTTGTGTGGGAATGTAATGAGGGGAAGGAATAAACATGATTCAGAAAGAAAATAAAAGAGTATGTATAAAGGGGGTGGGGAGGTGTGGGTGGGTAGGGATATGGGTAAAAATGAGAATTAACTTGTGTCATATACAGGTACAAATTCCCCAATGTTATATGTAATTGTGAGATGTGTATAAATTGTACCAATAAAGAATTCAATTAAAAAAAGATTTTGTTCATGCAGTCTTCAAGTGCTCTACCACCAACAGACATTCTTTAGATATGAACCACAGTATTAGTTCTCCATGGGCCTCAAGGCTAAAGCCCTATGTAGATTTTGGAATTTCTATCCTCCATAATCATCATGAGACGATTCTTTAAAGTGTTTGTGTGCATGTGTGTGTGTATGCACACACATTCTATTGATCTGTTTCTCTGAGGAGTGCTGGTGAGTAGGGCTTCACAGAGTAAGATCTTTGACATTTATTTAATTTCTTATTTGTGGGGCCTGGCCATTATGTTAAATTGTGTATTTATTCTTTTGTCATTCAATCATTTGTATGGTCAAAAACACTCAATAAGTCACTATTAGGGGCCAGGTGACTCAGTGATCCAGAGGTTACATGAATAATTCCTGAGTAAGAAAATGCACACATAAGCCCTCATGGATAATCATCATAAACAACATTTGATTATCTCTTACTGAGTGCTATCCACTGTACTAGTCTTTTATAGGAATTATATTATCTGCACCTCAGGAAAAACTTTATGAGATGTATGATGTTACTATATCAGTTTTACCAATGAGCAATAAGACCCAGAGAGATTAAGTATCTTGTTTAAGATCAAGTATCTGGTTAGTGTTACAGCCAAGATTCTGAAGCTCATGAGCCTGTTCAGTGTCAGCTGAGGCACACAGGGGACGTGGGATACATGAGTCCTGCTAATCCTACAAAGATGAATCCAGTGTCATGGATGAGACCATCTTTGAGCTGGAAAACTGATAGAAACTAAAAGAAGACAGATTAAGAGAGCCCATTGGCTGTGCCACACTGAGGGATAAGAAGATATCTAAATCCACTGACGAGGCAAATGATACAACACAATTTGGTTTAAAAAATATTTTGGGCAGCAAATAAGGAGAATAGGAGAGGACTTTGAAGCGACTCAGAGAGAGGACAAGGAGCTCACAGTTGTCTGTGCAAAGCCAGGAGGGGCTGCACTGCAGTAGCAGGGTTAGGAGGAGGCACAGTCTACACCTGTAAAGGGGGCCAGGGCAAAGGGCTCGGTGCTGGCTGTGTTCTGCCTAAGTTGCCCCTGGGCCGCCGGTGGAGAGTCCATCCATCTTCTGGATATACAGACTCAAACCTCAGAATAAGGTTAGGGCTGGAGTTTCAATGTAAGGGTCCTGGGCCCCTGAACAGGAATGAAAACATGCAAGTGGGATGTGAGGCCAAAAGAGTGTAGACAGGTAAACGAGGAAGTCCCATGTCAGAGCTCTGGTAAGCTCCAATAAAGACCAGGGAAGAAAAATCAGAGGTTAGCTGGAAAAAAAATATTGCCAAACTTACGCAAGTAAAATGCATTTAATAGATTAACAAGCTGGCAAAATAGCTGGTATAGAGGGAGATGTTAATTTCTGGGAACTGGAACTAGATAAGGCTCAGAGGAAAAGCGAACAGTCTAACCTATCTACCATGGCACGATACTCATGCTTTGCTTCTTCTGTGCTTAAACTCCATTTGACTATTTAGAAGGATAAATAACCATAGTTACCTTACTTTTTGGCTTTTTTTCCTTTCTTATAACTTAATCCTCTGAAATAGTATATAGGACTACATTTTCTTAGGACTACATTTCCTTTATAGCTAGCAATTTGTCATAAAATATCTTGTACTGCTAGGTCAGTTGTCTCTTACATTTAATTTCTGCACGTACAACAGTGCTATTTTATTACAGAGGAGAGGTCTGCGAGCTGGCATCTTTCCACTAGAAGCATATAGATTCTTTTCACATTCAGCTATTTCAATTGACAAAAGAATATTTTTT
>PVIC010000297.1:64186-137040 GCA_004025085.1 Thryonomys swinderianus | reverse complement strand
GAAAGGAAAGGAAAGGAAAGGAAAGGAAAGGAAAGGAAAGGAAAGGAAAGGAAAGGAAAAGAAAAGGTCCATAAATATACAAAACAACCACTGCCACCAAAGAGAGAAGTGAGTTTTCCCCAATGAGTCTTCTATAAAAACTCACTACAAAAATAGAAGCAAGTCAAAGCCTTTTAATTTAGACCCACTACTCTGTTAGTAGCTCTACTGTGAACAAGGTAGTGTAAGGTTGTTTGAACTAAGTTTCGTTGTGGGTGGAAAAAAGGTTTGAATCAGGCAGCATATAGTGAAGGATTACGTACACGTTCTGTAGAGTACTCTAACATCCAATTATTACTGTGATCGGACATTAAAAGGATTTCTTCCCACTATGTGACTACATATTCAAGCATGAAGAACAATCATGATTGAAGAATTGCCTTTTTAGCAGCAGAACAAGTCAGTGCTTTTAGCTTTTCCTGCAATCATTTAAGAAGTATCCTTTACACACTGCTAATGTGCTCACTCCAGAGGAGCATGGCAGAAATAACACGGAACTGCTTAGCCACCACTTTCAGTGGGAAGCTACTAAACCCTAAATACATTACCCAGAGTGGACTGTTCGTTACATTTCATATGGTCTCCATTACACCCTTGGTTCCAATGAAAGAGGTTTTTGTCAATGGTGGATACTTCAAGCCACGAATTTAAAGTTTCACCTTTTATTTTTAAAAATGTGGTTTCAAGCTAAACATGTACAACTTGAAAAAGCGTAAACCAGTTTCAAACACTAGCACAGAATAAAAACTCCTGACTTGCTTTGCTACATCAACTTGAAAGATGCTTTGCTCTTCTAAGGTTTTTTCCATTTGGAATTATGAGGAGAAAGGTCCAAGATGAATCAACTGTGTCTCCTAATACACAAGTACCCGTAGTAATGCCACAGTAGCATTTTTAGTTTCATCCTTGCACCCATATTGTAAACACCACTGACTTCTGGTGCTGCATAAGCAGAGCATGTTTGAGGAATATAATAAAAGTTGAAAAAATATATGTATTTGCCTTGTCATATACCCTTACCTCTTTAGTCTTTCCCTTTATTAATGTAGTTTTTCTTTGGTATAGAAGAGAGAAGTGAGGTTATGGAAAAGTTAGAACTCCTTTGTGCTATATATGATCAAACTTAAATTTATCACTTATCCACTGTCATGTTCAAAGTGACCCACCAACTGGGGGCCTATTTCCCTACAATAAGGAACTATTAAAAATAGCTGGTAGCTGTTGATGGGAAGAATAGTCCTTCCCCTCCCAGGGTTCTGTGCGGCCTCTCACTCTTGAACTGCGTAGGATGTTAGCAACGTGGCTCAGCAATCTCCAATGTGGGCTGCTGGGAGGATCCCACGACTACACAGGAGCATCACAGAGCTTTCGTTCTGGATCACAGAACAAAGGGTAAACAAAAGCCGGTCCCCAGAAGGAAGATACTCACCTAAATTAGCATAGTAGTAAGGAAAATCTCCCAGATAAGATGAATACTGTGGTAGTACGAACAATCCTCCAGGATGTTTATTCCATATTAAACTGTTACGTGATATGTGCTTGAATATTCTGTCCTGAATAATCTAGAAAACAAAAACACGGCACGTGGTGAGGATGACAGCCTGAAGCCACTTAGTAAGGATCTTGGTTCATCGAATATGAGGGTTGCTGGTGCTCAAAGTACTATCACATGGCTCCTCTGGGCCTCCAGTCATAAAAATGTCTGCAAGACAAAGAGAAGCGACATACTAGGGCCAATGACATGAGACAGAGATGAATTACGCCCAGTCAGATTTCCTAGATAAACATCAATTTCTTTGCTTTCTCTAACAACAAATCCACAACTCCACCTACTGTAGAACTGCCGCAGAGACAGTATCATTGAGGGCTGAAATGTAGCATTGGACCACCAAGACCTGTTCCTTGTTCACAGAGATGTCACTGTAGACCATATAGACACAGAACAGAAACACACTGGCTCGTGATACATCGGTGAGGCTGTTGAGGTTTTGATCTATTCTTTTAAACCAGGAGGTAAATTTCTTTGCAGGGCATATTTAATTTTCCTAAGTCAATTGTACAGCTTTGGGTGCTGGCTAGCTGGAGTTCTTTCTGTATTACAACATCAAAATATAGTCAGTCAAAAATTTTTCCAAACATCCTACATATTAGGACAAGAATCATGGTTTATGAAGACTAATAACAGTTAAGCTAGTTCATTAGTTTCTTTGGACTTTGGGACCTAGCAGATCATTAAATTCTACATTTGGAGTCACATGGTCTCCCTTCCTAAAACATTTGTCAGTTCAATATCATTAGTTCACTTCAGGGCTTTCTCTCTGTGACTTCCAAACTCTTGTAATTACACCATCCAATCATTAAGATATGACTGGGCAAATAATGAACTTGATGCGGAATTTCATGTTTCTAGCAGAATTGAGGGCTGGGAGTGCAACTTAGTGGTAAGACATGTGTTTAGCAGGCATGAGGCCCTGTGTTTGATCCCCAGAACCTAAATAAATCACTGTTTTCCTGGTCTGTATTTAGTACAATGTGATTTTAAGTACAAGCCATTTTAAATGGAGTTTTATTATTTGCTAGGCTACTGACACTATCATCTCCTTTCCCCTCACACAGTGACTGGAAAAGGATGGAAGTGAGCCACCTTTATCTTTGCACAACGTATCTTGTTTATTTTCCTAATGACAGAGAAGAGAGGAGGAGGAGGAAGTTAGATAGACAAAAGTATCCTACCTCGATGATTTATGTACTTTATCCTTCATTCAGATCAAAAATGCAAATTTTATGTGTGTGGGGGTTCGAATTTGGGGCAGTTTAGTAAACTAACTAAAATACTGATGCTCACTCTGCTCCAGGATGAATGCATCTCAACCCTCTTGTTTAAGCATTAATTCTGTGGAGATTGGCATGGTTGCAGAGGGCTTTTACATTACTAGTAATTTCATTTTGTACATTTATTCCAGCTTTTTATTATTTGTAGGCTTTTCAAGTCTACTACCTATGTACTTGCTCTGAAAGTCTTAGTTTTCTCTTTCCAAATTTATGTGCCTTTCAGCGTGTAGCTACTTAACTATGTTTGGGTATTAAGACAAAACCGATTGGCAGTAGACAGAATTGTGCATCTAACCTACATAGGACCTGGCACCTGCAGGTGCCACAAACTGGGTCACCATTCACTTTGGGTCTCTGATGGTGTACTTTGCATGGCCCTAGACTACCTTTTTGGTATCACAACATTATCTTTTAAAATTTCAAGGCATGACAATCAGTTATAGAACGCTTCTGAAATATTAATAAGCATTTTATACTCTCTTTAAATGGATCCTGACAAAATATATCAGTGCAAGTTTGACAGCAATAAGAAAGGGCGAGTTTAACCTTGGCCAAGCAATTTGCCATGTTTATTTCTCACCTTCTTCATTTGTAATAAAGCAACAAATTTCACGTTAATTACAATAATCTCTCAGAATTTAAGAATAGCTGCCTCTATTTTTATATGAAGGCTTGCTTCTTGTCATTAAAAGAAATTCTCATTCCTATGTTCATTTTCTAGGCATAGACTTTTCCATTTTTGTATAGCTATCTAGAATCAATATCATCATAGAATTCATGGTTTACTTATGCTAAAAAGCCAATGTCAGAGCAATTTTTTTCCCATGCAAAGGAATGAAGATATTTATGAGCAAAATTTTTCCACATTTAGCATTGATTCTTTAGGACTTTTGTGAAGGATTGACCTCTGTTAAGGCAGTTCACATGTATTGTCAAACATCTTTCTAAAAGGATGATAACTTGCCTTGCCAAAAGTCTGCAAATGCATGGACCTCATCTCATCAAAAAGAAAGGTCATTTTTTCTCTCTCCCAAGAACCCATTCTCCTCATCACTACCCTGGACAGCTCTCAGCATCCTGTCCTGGCACTCAGTGCTTATGTTCATTGTTGTGGAAGAAGTTATTACACTTAGAAGTTGGACACTTCTTGTCTATGAAGAAAATCAGCACTTGCATATGGACAAACATACATGTACACATACACAATTCAAGATTTTTTTTGCTAAGGAAGGCCTCAAATGGGACTGTCAATAAAGATATTATGTCATATTAAATGAATTTAAAGGGAAGAACTGTAGGCTTCTTTTCTATGTGCCATTTTGATTTAAAAAAATAACGGAAAAATGGTTATCAGCCATTCTACATGGCTCTTGCTTGGTCTTCTGACCAGACCAGTGTCATCTTCTACATACACTGCCACCACATACTGCTTCTCTCAAAGCTAAAGAAAGCAACCTTTTAATCCTGCAAGCTCAATGCTTTAAAAATAACACAATATAATGGTACAATAATGTCATCATTTGATATGCATAGCCAGATATCTGAGGAGAGGAATGAAGAAAAGTTCATAGAAGTCCTAACAATGCATCTAGGTAGCATTAGCTGCCTCCATATCATGCATCATTCTCTTGATCATTTTGATTCTGACTGAGTGCATATGGTTCAGTTCTTACTGCCAGGCTACGGTGCAATATTCTGACAAATAAAGAAATACTTCATGGCATTTTATTGTTGCTCCCATTATCCAATCTCAGTTTGCAAAGAGAGGAACCTGATTAAGTCCAAGGTGCAGCATTAGAAACTTTTCTCACCTACAAAATCTAACACAATCAAAATCATGCCAGAGTGGGGCATGATGAAGTAAACATACTGAGAATTTGACCTCGACTTTGGGAAGAGGGATGGGGAGTCCCGTTTTCAACCATGTCTAAATACTACCTACAACCCAAAGCTTATGGTCTCTAAAGACAAAGGTATCCCGCTCCCTTGACCTGCAATAGAGTAAGGAAGGAAAAACGCAGAATTTTGAAATCTGAGTGCACAGCATCCAGAGCACAGTCCTCAATACTATGCTACCTACAGTTACCTCTGAATTGTTCCCGTGCTTAGGAGCTCCAGCACTAATCACATGACTTACATAATCTAATCTCTAAACCAAGTGGACATTTTTGCTATATGGGACTTACACTGTCCTGAATTAAGAGGGGAAAGTGAATGATATCTCTCATGTAACTTGGTTGAGAGGTCAAACTGTCACAGCCCAATCTTGGGATGCTATAAAGAGATTGGACAATTGCTATAAATTTGAATGAAGTGTATGGTTTTTAGTGTTTTAAAAAGCAACTGTGTCCCTAAAGAATTGTACAGCTTAAATTCAGGTGGAAGAAGACCTTTCCAGTCTCAGAGACAAAGACAGCTTGATTTAATGTCCTATTCTGATGAATATAACACACCCAAATGTTACTACAGGATAATAGACTACAGCTAATTTAATACAAAAAGAAAGTAGATCTCTGCAATAAACCAAATTCAAAAAAGATAGAATTAATAAGACACAGTCTTGGATCTGGAAAATTAACAAAGGTGTGTGTGTTTCTGTGTGTGCACAGAGGTGTGTGTGTGCATGCATATGTGTGCACATGTGTGCACACATATTATGACCCTTAAAACTGAGGATTTACAGCAAGAGAAGGTCTACTCTGGCAGCTGGTGAGAGTCCAGGGCGGGGAGGGTGAGAACCTTTTAAAGCTTTGAGTGATAACTAACAGTCAGCTGGGGCACCACTAACCTAGGCTGATACAAATTTTATGAAGAGCAATTTGGCAAAAACTAAATTAGAAGTGCCTACATTCCTGGGCTCAGTAATCCCACAGAAGGGCTCTATTTTAATGCAATCAGCAGTGGTACAGTCCACGATACATACAGAAAGTCACAGTTTGGACAAAGACAATTATCCATGAAAAATAAGTAATGAAAAATAACATTCATAGTAAATAATAGCAGATTGGCTAAGAGGTTTGCTATTGTTGGCATATTAGGGTGAAAAACTTAAAACATGTACTCTAGGTCTATTAGGGATGGACACCAAAAAGACAAAATTAGAAGACTGGAAACACCCCAAATATGCGTAAGAAGGGCACACTTAATACACTATGCAGTAACAGCTAATGTGCTGTTACACAACTTAATTTAAATGAAGGAAAAGAAGAGAATGGTTAGTTATTCAACACAGATCACATATAAAAGTAAACTGGATTAAATAGATACATAAGTGTAAAAAACAATCATGAAATGATTAATCAATAATTAATCGATAATTATAATAATTAATTAATAATTAATTAATAATTAATAAAACAATGTTTCTATGTAAGTATATATAGATAAATAAAACTAAGTCAAAAATGTGCCTTCTTAAAAAATTGCAAATGGAGAAGCTATAGATGAAAATATTGACTAATCACAAGCAAAACAGAAAAGCGTACCGTAAGTTGGGGAGAACCATTTGTAAAGAAGATTCAAAGGATTAACATTTTTGATATAATAAGCTGTTATAAATTCATAAGAAAAAAGCAACAAGAATTTTGCAACAATTCTGTCTTTGTGAGTTGTCTGAGTAATAAATATATAAAAAATATACTAAGAAACACAAACAGGAAATTATTTATTATTTTTAAGGTCTAATATCCAGTATTAGCAGGAAATAAAAATTCAAAATAATGAAAACAAAATAATGTTAGCTGGAAGAGAGCATAAATTATTTTGGTTCTACTGTAAGAAAACTGACAAACCCTATTAGAAATCTCAGCATTTGGCATATTCTTTGAACTGGGATAATGAATTAAAGGAATTTATCCCAAGAAAGTGATATTGTGTCTTCACAATTCAGCTTCAAGGCTGTTTGCTTTGATTATGTGTACAATGATGAGAAACTACAAACGATTATAATGTACCTAAATTGGGAATGTAAGAAATTATGTGATATCATAAATGAAATATATAGTTATTAAAATAATTTAAATAACTATAAAACCCAAGGACATAAAATAGTAACAATATATCATTCAGCAGAAGGACATGTTATATTGCCAATATACAAAGATTTTTTAAAAATTAAAAACCAAAACAAAATTTACAATTGTATATAAAAAACTAATATATATATATATATGTTTATATGGATACTATGGTATGGCTATAGTGGTTTGTGTAGGTAGTTGTGTTTTGTTTTTGTTTGTTTGAGTCAGGATCTTCCTTTTTTTTTGCAGTTCAGGCTGGCCCTATACTCACTATGTAGCCCAGGCAAGCCTCGAACTCTTGGCAGTCCTCCTGCCTCTGCCTCCCAAGTGCTGGAATTACAGGCATGAGCCATCTCACCCAGCATTGTGGTATGTGGTGCCAGGAACTGAACTCAAGACCTTGAGCTTGCCAGGCAGATGCCAGAACCATTGAACTAAATCCCTGGCCTGGAGCTAGTTATATTTTTTAATGCTTTAAGGATTTTCTCAAAGGAATACCTTTGTGCTTCTTTGATAAAAGCAACTACTTTTTCTCCAAAAATTAATAAATACAAATTAACTTTCACTTTTATTTAAGATCTCAAATAGACAACAGGATTGAAGCGAACAGCACACTCTGTTATAAACACTCTGTTGTGCCAGGATGGACAGAGTGAAAGCCCACAGTTTTCAGAGAGCCGTGGTTCCTGTGCTTCTGGGAAGGAAGCCAGGTGTGTTTGCAGAAAGGAAGTCTGTGGCAGCCACCAGGACCTGCAGCTGTCTGGGGCCAACCTGGTCCTCAGTAGCCCATTTCACCCACCCACTTCTAGGATGGAAAACCATGCAGCTTGCAGGGAGGAAGGAGAAGGAGAAGCCTGGGCCAGACCAGAGTAGGTGAAGCTCAGCATGCCACGACCAGCCCTGACTCTGAAGCTCAGGACGGCAAGACAACCACCATGGACAGCCAACAGGGCGGCCTCGGTTTCCTTGGTATACTTGGAGTTCACAGGTACTCTGCAAAGGACATTTGCTTTTGGTGGAAAAATATATTTCCAAAGAAAATACCCCAAAAGCGCAGCGATAAGTGCCTCCACTACATTCTTCAATCACCTCGTGTCGCTTGGGTGCCAGACCTCCCTGAGGACCGCTGCCTGCCCTTCCCCACCTTCCCCTCCCTCTCCCTCCCCCCCTTTTACCTTCCCCCCTCTCCCTCTTCCACAGGCTGTAACTTCTGAGTGTGCAGTTTCCTAAGTCTTTTCTTAGCTCGCTGCCTGCTTGGGTGTAGCCTCGGGCCACTGTGATCTGCTCTACTTCCGAGGGTTTCATTATCGGCAGCCGTCAACTTTCCTTTCTCCTTCTGCCTTAATGAAAGTAACTCAAAGGTGGGCACCTGTGTGCTTAAAAGATTTCCTGCTCTCATAAAGCTTAACACTTGCTGCCCTGGGTGGCTGCAATCCCAATTTCCTCACAACATAATCTCGCAATATAGACGCTGCTTGGCTGGAGAGGTCCAGTTGGATGACTGTAAATGTCCTGAGACTTATTCTTGCCACCCCCAATGCCACTTGTCTGTGATGCCCACTAATCTGCTCATGTTTCGAGAGCAGCAGGAGGTTTTCTCCTTCTACTCATTAACTTTCTTCTAAATGACCCGCAGAAGTATGTCTTCAGAGGATGCCACTGAGTGTGAGTGACAGCAAGACAGTCATTACCCACAAATCCCCGCACAATGTCAGAACGGTCTCTCCCTATGTGCTCTTGGAGACTGGCAGGAATCGGGACATTTGCTTGGGGAACACAAACCAGATCAAAGGGCGTCGACCAATAAACCTAAACACAGAAAGTTCGCTCTTCCCGGCTTGACCAAGTACACACGAAGTACACACAAGCGAAGCCAGGGTCTAGTGGATAAAGGATTGTTGTGCACGACTGTGAAGCCAGTGCTCTCACTTACCTCTAGTGTAGTTAATACAATCTTCTCAACTGAAGAAAAATAAGCCTCCCACAAGAATTGTGTCTGCTGTCTAAGTGCTAGGATTTTATCCTGATGAATAGACCTGATTGTAGAAGGAATCTGTAACAGAAAGTGAACACATAGTACTTGTAACAGTAAAAAGAGATGTGCTTGATCCAAACAACCCAACTGGGTTGCACTTTACTGTTCATAGCATTCAGCCTTTTGCGCACCAATGTACCAAAACAGTCAAGTTTTGGGGAGGGGCCTCATCCTCCAAGCTTTTCCAAGATTACTTCCCCAGGGCCTCTCAGGTATCTATAAAAGGGCTTCGTAGAGAATATTGAAGAGCCAGGGTTGGATGCTTCTACATGCACATCCCTCCTCCCTCCCATCTCGAGCTTTCTCACGCCCTCGACCTCCCTTTCTTGCTCCAGCCCTTACCCAATCTAACTGCAGCTCTCACACATCTACATCTTCAGCTGCATGCTGCTCTCTACCAAGCTACACCATCTTAAAAGTCCATCCTGCTACACATTTCAAGACTACGAAAGTGGCATTTATGTGGTAGTTATTAAGAAACAACAGCTGAATTTAACACGACCTATGGCAGCCACTGCCATCAAGACATCATCGTTTTTAGTAGTTTAGGTTAATAGTCAAACCTACAGGAGCTGGAGAATCCAAGGCAGGATTTCTGCCCTAGCTGTGCTTCCTCAGACTGGCCAGACAACCTCTCAAACACTCCATTTTCTCACTTAAAAAATGAGGCAAATGAACTTCATACAGTCTAGTGGCAGTTATATAAGGTCTTGGCACAGACGCATAAAGCTTGGGCAACTTAGTTAGTATGGCTTGTTACCACTGCTAGTATTATTATTGTCATTAAGAAGGGACTGCTCTAAGCTGGATCCCTTGATTCTGCTCAGCGTTAGGCCAATTGCTAAGTGCTTTATGTGAACCTGCTCAGGTCTAGACCTCTGAAACAGACTTCCTCTGTCTCTGGTGAAGTGTCCCAGGCTTGTTCCCTATTTTCACCTACAGTTCAAGATCTGCTTCAATTATGGAGTCCATGTCCTCCGGAAGATTCCTTGCGATTAGCAAATGCCCTTTTGTATTTACCTCTTCCTGCACGCCTGCCTCCCTGATGCTTAACTAATCAGACAGACATGGGAGCCGGGCTGTGGGGGGGAGGCTCAGTTGGCTACATTAATAGGAAAGTTACCCACGACATTTGACGGAGACTCTAACCAAGTCCCCGCTAGAGGGGAAAGGATGGCAGCACACTGACTCGACTCTCCTTGGAGGGGCGAGGAGACGGCTTCATGATGAGAACAGAAGGAAAAGCTCAAGGGCTTTGGTCATGTCCAAAACCAGATACTAAATCCATGCCCCAGAGTGGACGTGTGAATTCACAACACTGAAAAAAACACGTGGAGGCAGCAAGTAAAAGAGAAATACTGATAGGCAACATGGGCCTGAAATCAGACTTCAGACCAAGTATCAGTAAAATATCCTGGGTGAGGATAAAGCAAGCATTCATATCATGAGTCCTTGAGAAGCCCAAGAAGGTTTGTTTGTTTTCAACCACTGGGAGAGCTACCTATTTTGAATGCTACTGGGCAGCATGAATTTGGTATCACTGTTTCACCAGGGTCAAGAGGAACTGACTCACGAGAAAAAAAAGCCTGAAGCTCTCGTCACTATGTGGTCTCTAGAAAATCGAACCTGAAAGGCCAAAGGAGTGTCAGCAATTCTCCCGCGATTCCACAGGACGCTTTTTTTTTTTTCCTGTCTCCAGAGCTGTGTCGTACCAGTTTGTGTGTACAGTACAAGTGTCGGGCAGCAATCTGCCAGGTGCCCCCGAAGACAACTACAATTGATTGAAAAGACCAAGTTCCAAGTTTTCATGGCAGTTGGCTATTGGTTATTAATCTGCCTGTCCTAAGAGACAGGTAAGGAAAGTGATAAATTAATTCTAACTTGGCCAGATTGCTTTGGAAGTTGAGAAACTCAATGAAATCTTAATAAAAGTTCATATATGGTAACACACTAATAGAATCTACCAAAATAGATATAGAAAAGCCACAGTAAGTTCTCTCAGTGACAGGATGACAAGAATATATGCAAATAAAAACATCTGAGCTGTTCTAAAACAGGAAATGAAAAATCGTAACATAACAGAAACATTTCCCAGAGCACAGATATGGGCTCCGCGCCAAGTCTTTAAAACCATTGTTAACGACAGTACAGTTGTTCCTCAGTACAAAGGCAGCTGTGTGAAAGCAGGCTGCAGGTGAGAAGGAAAAACACCAGCCCGTTTAGCTGGGTGAGTGGGTGGCTGAGGCACAAAAAAGACAGTCTTCAGAGTCCAGTCAAAAAAGTTCTCCAGAAGGAGAAGGACCCAGCCACTCTGGGGCAAAGGGTAGGAACTGGACAACCACAGTGAAGTGCCCCGGAATGCTGCCCACCCCGCACTCCAGATGTGTTCCAGATGTGTGCAGATTTGGTAGATTCTGCTAGTGTGTTACCATACATGACCAGATGCCCAGGAGCCCTGGCATATCCACAGTGTTTTTCATCCCTTAGTCCCCAACTCTACTTCAGTGGGCACATGTTATTAAATACTATAAATAGAAGGGAGAAAGCAGTGTAGAAAAACACCATGTATACGACTTCACTTGGCTTTTCAAGAGTAAGCAATTCGGCCACATCCTGCCCGGGTGGGGGAGCTCTTCCTCGGGGTGTCTGCAAGGGCGCCCTGTGGAATCACAGTGGGGATCTGCGTCAGCGATCCCCTTCACAAAACCGCTAGACCCCTTTCTCATCAAACGTCTAAGAAAACACCTTGTCTTTAGGGAAGGATGAGGCGGCCCAAATGAACAGCCTCTGCCCTCCCAGGGCTCAGATTTGGCTTTGGTTTGGTTTCGTTTCTGAGTTTCCATTTCTCCACCAAGGTCTTGGGGCCCGAAGGAAAGGAAAGTTGGTGGAGCTGTGAGCAGCTGGGCTTTGGTACTTTCCTCACCTACTGCGAGCTCAGACACGTTACGCCTGCCGCTTAAGAGGCGGGAGGGGGGAACTGGATGGATTTGTCAGTCCCCTAGCAGGACAGCCAGCAGCAAAGAAGCACAATCAATAATTGTCAGAAATGTAATTTTCTGGATACCAAAAATAAAAAAAGGATAAAGCGAAGACATTAAAGATAATCTTTGCAGAAATCCTTTTGGTGTTTTAAAGATAAAATGTAAAATATCATGAAAGAAAACCATTAAAGGACTCCCAGTTTTTAGAGAACAGAGCGTGGTGATTTATGGTGGACCTCAAAATGCCTGCACGGAGCACCTGAGGGATCCGTACTGACTATTCTTGCCTCTACATTTCTCTGACCATTGTGTCCTCCTCTCTCCTTCGAGCAGCTCAGACTTCAGTAGGGGCTGCTCTCTTAAATAACATGGAAAGAGAACACGGGTGTGGGCATCCTGTTAGACCATGCAAGTAATGGGCATACGAAGTATTAAAAACCAGTCCTGGAGACGGAGCTCCGGAAAAGCCACCTGCAGGTCTGTGCGGAACCGGGGAGAGGCGTCCGAGTGAGCAGAGCGCTATCATTTCTAAGCATCCTGCTGGGTGAAGGGTGGAGCAGCTCCTCTCCTCGCTATCAGACTCATGCTGTGTGTCTATAGCTTCTCCTCATGATATATTCTGTGGGCCTGGACAGATTCTTGTGTTGAAAAGGGAACAATATCCTATTAAATGAGCTCAAATATGCCGCGACACAAGCCATTTCTTCCTGAAAAAATTTCTTTTATAGCGCTGACCTTTTGAATTCATCTTCTTTGAAAATGCGGACGGGGGGCAGCAGTAATCTGCCGATGTGTTGAAGGCCAAGCCCCTCCCTTACCTGTAATAACAATCTCTCATCGCCTATGACGGCAGCTTGGTTCCAATTAATCACCTCAGAGAACGGCAGCTCCCATCCATTGCTGAGCATCACGGGGACGCAGGCAGCCTGCGGGGGAGGGACTCCGTGAGTGTGAGGTAGCCCCCGTCTGCACAAATCCCGTCATGGCTTTTCTGGTGTTGCCCAGAACCCGGACTGCTCGGGTCACAAGGCAAGTGAGCATTCGGGAACCGTCAAGACACGGGAAGTTCACACGTTTCCAGCTTACATTTTCCTACTTGCAGGTCCCTCCCGAGAATGCTGAAACCCCACTGCCACGCTGGCACCTGGCTTCACGCACCTCACCCGCGTGGAGAGGACTGGCCTCGCTGTCAAAGTTTTAGTGATGCGACAATAGCACTCACTAACAAAATCCTACCAGGAAGCCAACTTTAAATGTAAATGGTTCTGATGTGTAACTGCCACAGCCTACTTGTGAAGAATTTCATACAGAGTCAGGAGACAGAAGGGGTCCAGCGTGCTATGAAGCACTTCGTAGACTTCACGACTATAAGTGTCTGCTTTCCCTTGTTCTCCTTATTGAACCCAGATGCACATAAATGAGCTGATGACAAAATGCTGGTTCCGAATAACTCAGAATCCAAGCCAGAGAACAGTTTGTTCCATACACCATCCCAGGAGGCTGCAAGAAAATCAGTGATGGCGTGTGTCACGGAGCATCTGGGGCACCCTGGAAGTCCTGCAGTAGAACGAAGCTCTTTTGTCTCAGGGTGATAGAGCAGCCTGCAGTCAGGAGAGCCCTCTGCTCCACATGGCCGGCCCAGGGCATGGAGGAGGAAGACACAGCCCAGGGAGGACAGGCAAGGAGGGTGAGGATGTGCAGTGCACATCCTCCCTGACTGAGGGAGGCTGGCTGTCACTTCCAGGGAGGTGTGGACAATTGTCTCAGCAGGACAGGGCATGTCGGCAGTGAGGCTGATGAGCGGGGACCTCAGGCAGGCTCGGCAGCTAGAGCATGGCCTCTACTTGCTGAGCCTTTGGGCTTCACCATCTCAGATTGCTACGGTTGACCAGTAGCCCCAGAGCGGGGCTATGTAAGGAGCAATATCCACGGGGCATCACCCTTGGAATTCAGAGGGTCCAAGTAACAGAAGACAGAGATGGTGAAACCATCAGTTTTGTTCATGAGGAGCCCAACAATACTCCCGTCTCGGGGAACAGTGCCTTCAAGAAGCCCAGCAGGTCAAACGGAAAAGCACAGATGCCTTCTGTGTGTGAGCATGACCCGGAAGGACCCATCTTCTCTGCTGGCAGAATTATTTCACCCTCATCTCAAAGGCAGAGAGTAAGTGCTTTCCAGAACCTCATTTGTAGATACTTGTAAGAAATGCTTCAGACTTTCTTAGGGAAAAAAATCTCAGATACCTAAGGAAAGTCTGACCTTCTGTTTTGCTAGGTGATGAGGTTAACTCACCCATGGTGACTTTAGTCCTCAACTCTGGGCAAGTGTCAGGGTCTCTTACCTGCAAAGCCTCCAGGAACCTGAAGGACCCCAGCCTGCGGCCGCGAGGAACCAGACAGAAAGTGGCATTGTGCAGCATTTCCCGATAATCATACCTAGAAAGAGAGGAGGAGCCATCAGCGAACATGACCCCTTGGGCAGGGAGCGGGGATCCCGGTGGATGCACAGTGCACAAATTTACGCAGAGCATCTCGGGAGTGCCCTGGGGGAGGGGCGGCTCTCACCTCCCCGTTTTGGGGGAGGGGTAGGAGGGTTTGCTGCTGAAGAACAAATGTGAACGGTCATAGTGGACTACGGTTATATGGATAACGAGTTGAGGTCTCTTACAAACAGAGCGTAAGAAAACAAATCTGATTGTCACAGTGACAATTTGTCTCTCCTGGTCACTTCCCAAAGGAGACTTTTATGTCTCAATGAAATATGAGGATGCTGTAGGCTTAACAACAACAACAACAACAGCAACCACAACAAATCATGGCTGTGCCCTCTTTTCCCTCTCCTGGAACGTGGGCCAGCATTCAGGACAAAGCAAACCATTCTTGGTATTTACCTGCTGCTCCGGAAACCCCCACCCCAAGTGCAAAAGAACATCCTCCTTCAAGCTGGAGTTTCCCCACGTGACCAGCAACGTGTCGGTTCCCCAAGGAAATACTACGCTGCAAGAGGGGCTGACCGGACTCCAGGAGGACATGGGAGGACGGAGTGAGGAGAGCAAAAAGGACCAGAGGGTACGGGTTGCTGGAACACAGAAGAGAGGATTCTGTTGCTCGGTGCCATGTAAGGGCGTTACACCGTTTCTGATTTTGGAAAAATACACAAACTACCCCACGAGTGCTGCTGTCTCTCAAGGCTGGTGAAACAGAAAAGAGATAAAGGCATCCGGCTCGTCTAAGACCACAGACCCGGCACTAAACATGCAGCTTCAAGCTGATCCCGAATTCAAGCAAAGGGGGAAAGGAGCCACGGCTCCTGTCCAGTCCAGGCGCCGCTCCTCTGAGCCACGATGAAATCCCTCTCACTTCTCCAGAGCTCCATACACTGCGCGGGCAGGTGTGACTTTGACAGTAGCATATGTCACCAGCATTTTCTGACTCTAATAGTCTAATTTAATCATAGCCTGAAGGCATAGGATTCTTCTCTCTTTTTGGGGGATATCGATATATACATTTATATTTTTAAAGTCCACATCTATTTTTATACTCCCATATAAACGAGGCATATGGGAGTAAGCCAATTTTCAATTATAAACCCGTCATTAAGAAGACACATCATGCAAAGGGCCATTTGCTTAAACAAGCGTGTACAACTAATTTGCACAAGAAAAGGTCACTGTGAATAGATTAAGATTATCTCCACTGAGAGCAAAATAAAAAAAAAACCTTGCTGCATTAATTAAACTGCAAAACAGACTTCACAGTAGAAGAGATTTTTAAGAAGGCTCAAATTTTGCTAAATAAAAATATATTCTGTGACTTCTCTTTCCTCACCACTCACATAAAGGTAATTGACAGGTAAGTACCTTCAGAGCTGAAGGGCGATCGTGTCTGAATTGCCCGCTCATCGAGAAGAGGGAAAAGTATGCACATACACATTTAAGTGTAAAGTTTAACTGACTTTTTTAATACAGAAGGGCTGAGTACACTTCAGAGTTTAGCTAGGTTTAATAGCTGCTCAGAATAGAAACCCCGGAGGGTCTAGCACACAAGGTCCTACAGCCTCATCATTAGGCAGCTAAAAATGTAAAACCCTATTAGTGTTCTGAACTGTAACAAGTTTCAAAGTTGCCAGTTACAGAATTTACTTTATGGAATGGGTGGAGGGAAAAGAAGGGCAGAAACTTACAGGAAAAATTCAAATGACAGTTACACGAGGGTGTGAGCTTTTCAGTGGTTGTAAGAAGGATTAGCTGCTGCTGAGGGACATGGGGTGCCAAGACTAGGCTCACAGTCACCCCGTAATGAGGCAGGAGGGAGAAGGGACCCGCCAGGGAGTGGAGACACTAGGAACAAAGCACAAGTGCTGTTCCGGACTCAGTTTCCTCAGCTGTAAGGAGAGTCTACTGTGTTACATGACCAAAGATTCAATTTTAACACTTCCATAATCTTCATGTTATCATCTTCAGGTAAGAAAAGGAACGTGCTTTGAGAACACATCCCTGCTTGGAAAATATCTATAATTGTGAGCAGGGTAGGGTGTGGTGTGTGTGTGTGACTTTACAAACATCTGTTTGTATGCACACAATGCATGTATATTTTAGCACGTATGTGTGTATAGAGACACACAAGGGCATTCAGATCATTATATATGCATGACTCAGAACAATGATTTCCATGGCTTTCTAAGTGTGCCCAGGGAAGGGTCCCTCTCTCTGAGGCTCTACGGACAGTGAGTCTATGAATTAGTGGTGCCTCTACCTGAAGGTGACAACAGAGCTCTGTCAGGTGCCCTGGCTTCCCTCAGTCCCTTCTGAGGCTCCGCCTTTAGGTACAGGGTACCTGGGGTCACAAACTTCATTCTTTCCACGATTCCTGCCAAAGAATCTGTTCCATGGCATGGAAGAACCATAGAAAGCATGAAGTGAGTGACCTCAGGCACTGCTGTTCTTAAACTCATTCTTTTTATAAACTCATTCTTTTTATAAGGTATGACTAGAAAACAATGTTGAGTGGTTGTAATAGAAGTTAAAAGATAAAGATTGCCTTTAATCTTTCTCAAAGTACTCTCTCTCTCTCTCTCTCTCTCACACACACACACACACACACACACTTCAAACACACTTATCTATTCATTCTTGTCCCTCTTGGATGCAGCTGTGTAAGTCCTTTTTCATGACGTCTTTATTCGTGTACCCAAGGCTGCCTTGATGTTTTGAGCTGATTCAAAATGTCTGCTCTTCATGGGTTTTTCAGGCAAGAGCAGCATGGTGCCAGGAGTGGATGAGAAAGTCAATGACGACACCCTATTGCTTTCTACGGGCCTGCCTTTTGGTTGGGTGGCACTGCTTGCAGTACTGACTGTATTTGTGGTCATGCCTACTAATGATACTCAGGAAAGAGGACTTCCAGAACTGCTTCAGAGTGACGAGGGCAATGGGATAAGTATATTCCCAAGAAGGAAGAAGATAAGTATATTCCCAAGGAGGAGGAAACATATCGATGGGGAGTGATGCAAATGTGTCTTTTACTGTAATAAATTCTTTAATTCACTGTACATTTTTACTATAACTCGTGTTCTTTCAAGAAGCACTGTCAGATGTTGCTCCATTCCTACAGACGTGGTCTATTGCTGGGTTTACTAGAGTCGACTGACAGCCAAAGAGAAAGGAACTCAGGATGTGCCATCTCATGGGAGGTATGTGCATCACAAGAGACTATAAGCGGCTGTTTAGAATGGCACATATGTAACTCTATGGACACTCCGCCCAGCTAAACTTGTAGAACACATTTTACTTAAGAGTCTCTGAAAACTTTCTGAGGGTTATAATGACAAATACAGAAAAGTTCACTGGAGAAAATCTGCCCAAATTTGATAACTGTCTGTGGCCTCTGACCCACCATGGACTCCTGTAAAAGGACACCAACTCTACAGAGAGCAGCTTGACCTGGGGCTCCCTGAACTCCCACCCACAGGGGGTGAAAGGCAGCTGCCACAGAGGGTTGTATGTGCAAGTCACGTACCAGATAAAGGATGTTACCCAGAATATGTAAAGAACTCTTCTGTCAACCATAAAAAGAAAAACCAATTTAAAAAACCGGGCTAAGAATCCACATTTTTCCAAAGAAAGCACATGGAATGCCAGTAAGCACACAGAAAGATACTCCACATCACAGTCATGGGAAGCACAAATCAAAAGCACAGTGAGATACCACTTTTCACCCATCTGGACATGCTCATCTTCCACCCACAGATGAGAACAAGTGATGATATGGATGTGGAGAAATGAAAACTCTTTGTACCTTGCTGGTAGGAAGGGGACATGGTGCAAGCCACTTAGGAAAACAGCTCAGCAGTTCCTTTCCAACCAAAAACAGACTCACCATGACCCAGCAATTATACCCTTGGCCGCCCATCCCAGAGAAATGAAAACTAGGTTTCACATAGAAACTTGTCCACAAATATGTACATTGCACAATATATATACTGCACAATATGTACATTGCACTATATGTACATTACACAAACAGTCCCAAACTACAAGTGCTCAAAATGTTCTTTGTTTGGTGAATGAGGTGAAAACTGGGGGTACCTTGACAGCCTAGAGTACTTCTCAGAAATAATATGGAACAAAAGATGGATGCCCACAATCTCAAGGGAAGTATGCTGACCCAAAAGCCAATCTCAAGAGGGTAGAGACTACATTATTCCATTTACATAACATGCACAAAATAACATAATTATAGGGATTGAGAACAGATTAGTGGTTTCCATTGGATAGAGGTAAGAGACAAATACAGGCAGAACTTGACAGGTCAAGTATGGGGGTATGATCTTCTAAACAGAGTAGTTCTCTCCTATTACTTAAGTCTAGAAATGTAAATCATACTGTAATCAGGCATTACTTGAAAGTAAAACATAAACACATGCTATCCCGAGTGAGGAGGTAAGTAAATGAGACATAATGCTAGAGAATTTTCAGCTTTAATTAATAAATGGCTTTGTTACCCTTTTCAGATGGCATTAGGTTTCCTACTCTTGTAGGTAATGACACAGATGGTAGACATTTTCTAAACGATTGCAAAGAAGATTGCGATTAAAATATCTTGACCCTGAATCTAACTTTACAAACCATTCAGCGGCCACAAGATCTCCATAAAGTTGCACTGAGTAACACAGGCCCACAGGTGACGATACATACCGGAAGTCCTGCCTGTCCACCGGAAACTCACTCCCTGTTCACAGCAATTCTATGCAAATGAATGGGGTGGGGCTCAGGGGCATGGTGTCTACTAAGGGTCCTCCCAGTCCATAGAGTCTTCTCCATCACTACTGAGCTGGGGTGAGACGCAGATTTTCAGCCTCCCTCAGGTATGGTGAATGAGAAACTCCAGGGAAAGTGTGCAGGATTCCGTTTCCGCAGGCCCTTGGGTAATTCTGATGCACCCTGATTTGGAGAACATCGGCGTGATGGTTACAAGTTTAGTAATGAAGATCTTAGTGGTTCAGCTGCCGTCCGAGGCAGCCAGACCTGGGTTCGAATTCCAGCTTTGCTATTTACAAACTGAGTGATCTTAGCTAAGTTATTTAATTTGTTTAATCTTAGTTTCCCGGTAGACAAAGGGGTATAGCAATGTTTCTATCGGAGGGATTAAATGATGCGTGTTTAACTAATGCATAGGCACATGGTAAACAAACCCTAAATGAAAGCTATCATCACAGATGAGGGGAGGCCACAGAATATAATGAAAAACAGTCAATGTGGAGTTAGAAAATCTGGGTTGGGGAATTAGGGGTCTAGATGCACCACTTCCTGTATTACCCCACACACATCATTTAACTTCCCTGCGCTTCAAAGTTGTAAAGATCAAATGAAATCATACGCACGCAGTGTAATCAGCGAGGCACTATGCAATTGCAAGTCGTTAGAGGAAATTATATCAGAATGAGAGGAATCGAAACATTAAAAAGCTACCAACAACAGCAGCGGCAGCAACAACAAAAATCCAGATTCCCAAAGACAGGGCCAAGAGACACATGTGCAGCAGACCCTGCACAGTCAAATGGGAACAGAAGCCACGAATCACAACAGAGCACCAGCTTCAAGTTAAAAGAATTCTACCGTATTATCAACAGCAACATCGACAAGGATGTCGCTGGACCCAGGAAGCTCCTCCCGGGGTTCCCAAGGCCCTTCTGCACGTTGCACAGCTGACAACTGAGCCTGCGTTTTGCTAATCAGAGAGGACAGGAAAGAAACAAGCGACCTGGCCTCTCATCTCTGCGCTCACACAGTTCTAGGCTGGTGTACTTTGTCTCCAGTATTTATTTATAAGGCAATTTAACATCTATAGTTGATCTGCTCCCGCCAGCCCCGCCTTCATAAGTAATTCATCTTCTCTGCCGAAACCCAGATTTGAACACATCCCTTAAGAAGGAAAACAAACAAGCAAAAAGCTTATGAATGCAAAGTGCACTGGGATGAGGAAAATAAAATTAGCATCCTTTGAACGAATCTGTGCTGTTTTCATCACTGAGCAAACAGGAGGTGGGTGTGTGTTGGCGCCGTGGGAGCTCATGCTCGGGTGGGCAAGACACGGTGACGAGACCGCAGCCCGGGGGGATTCCACACGCTGTCCCCACCACTACCTCCTGCTTGGTGCAAAATATAGAAAGACACCCTCCAAAGTGCGACAGCCATCACAGAGAGCAGTTATAACAACAGCCCTATGGATGAGCGGCTTCTCGTGCTCTGCAATCGGGTCCCTTCTGCGTACCAAGTAACAGCCGTGGAACTTGGGTGCTGCTGGCCCATTTTACAGAACACAGTGTGGAAGTGGGGTCTGCCTGGTGCCTGGGCTCTAACGAGCTCTAAGCAGCCTTTCCCAGCGGGGGAGGAGTGAACGAACCCAGCCAAGGTGAAAATGAGAGATCTTTAAAAAATACATCGTAGCCCATGACCCTCATCTCAGGGTGCCTTGGGCGGAGGCGAGTTTCTCCACACTCGCCTTTACACTCTGCAATGCCGACTTTCGGGAACTATTCGGAGATAAATGCAGTCCAAGACACACGGGTCTACACTGTGGCTGGCAGTGATAAAGGCTTACTTGGGCCGAGGGGACGACAAGGCCCTAACACTAAAGGAGCCAGCAGCACGGGTGGCAGTGGACGGGTCAACGGTCCAGAGGCGGAGCGGAGCCCGAGGTCATTATGTCAGCGTCAGCCTCTCCCCAGGCGCTGAGCCAGGGCGAAGGGCCAGGAGGGGCCGGGCCAGGGCAGGGGCAGCACAGAGCTGTGTCCTCGGAGCCCGGGCCCTGCGCCTCAGCCGTGGAAGGGTGCTCCGCGCCCTCTCTTTCCTCTGCTTCACGTCCCGTGAGCTGCCCGGAGGACACCTTCCAGGCGCGAGGCCCCTTCTCTTCCTCCTCCCTTTCCCCTGGACTGCGAGAGGCGGGGCTCCTGCTCATCAGGCACCCAAGTATCCCGGGTCCCAGCCCGAGGCAGCTGCCCCGAAGAGAGCTGGTGACGGACCAGGAGACGGGGCAGGAGCGCTCCACCACCACCTGCTGCCGGGGCTGCCACGCACCACCCACCCGGCTGTGCCAGGGCTGCCCGGGAAGAGCTTCCTATAGAACCTCAGGTGTAGCCCATTTGTTTAGGGTTTGCAAAAAAGTTTTGTTGTTTTGTTTTATTTGAGCTTGGTCCATTGTAAACACCTTCTTCTCTGACTTTACGTCTAAAGGGTGGTTAAGAATTTCACCTTCTCTCCGCACAGTGCTGAGGGTGGAGAATGAGGGTTTCAGCAGCCCAGACGAAGAGCACGCCCTGAAAGCCGAGTGAAAGGCATATGCCTCGGGATTCACGCGGCCTTCCCCGGCCCTCCTCCACACCCGCGCCACCCAAGCCCCCGGGCAGCTCCGGCAGGCTCTCCAGGGAGAGTGCCCCTGTGCTCCAAAGGCAATGCCGTGCCACCCACAGGAAGACTGCGCCCGGCAGGGTGTTCTGGACACTCTCCCTCGTCTCCAGGACCCTGTTTCGGCGAGGCCAGCACCATCAGCCCTCGGGTTGGAGAGGTGCTTGGGATTCCCGCCAGGCCGGTCTGCAGAGGCTGCCGGGACCCCCCTCCTCCGTCAGGGCTCACGCTTTGGGTTGGTCCCTACCCTTGGGGTTTAGTAAATACTTGGGCAGCAGTTCTTGAAACGGCTCAAGAACTTCACCTTCCCGTCTCCTTCCCACTGTGGCCCTCACTGAGCTCAGACAGCGAGGTCAGCTCGCCCTGGACTGTTACACGGATCCTGCAGATGGGATCTCAGGGCCGCACCAGCCTCAAGGAACGGGCGGGTGCTGGCAGAGCGCAGGTAAGTCCGGGCTCAAAGTCCAAGCAGTGAGGGGAGAAGAGGGCAGCGGGGAGAGGAACTCCAGAGAAGGCAACGGAACGCGAAGCCAGCGTCTTCGGGAAGTTTCTTTTTCCCATCTGGACACTGAATGGATCGCTGTAAGATGTGACCAGAAAACGCTACTAACGTTGTGATACATCCTAGGGTCTGAGGACGCTGGCTCCTGGGAACAGGGAAGGCCCCGCCGTCTCGCTTCTGCCATCCGATCCTCTGGCAGAAGTTCAGCAGGGGTGGGGGGTGGCGGCTGCGGGCGGGTCGCTGCGTCTGGGGCGGAGGCCGAGCCCACCCTGCGCTCCCGCCGGAGACACGCTGAGGAGCTGGGACGCTGCTCCCAGGCCTCACGCTGGAAAGAGGCTGTGGGGCAGAAACGGAGCGTGTGACGGGCAAGACGGAGCCTGCGGCCCTCGGGGCCTCCGTGCCCGGTTCTCAGTCCCCGACACGGCCGGGCGGCGGCTCTCTGTGCCAAGCCGCGCTGCGCCCCGGCGCTGACCCCACACAGAGCCTGCTCCACCCGCTCCGTCCCGCTCCCCGAGCAGCTGCCGCAGGAGGCGCACTGCTCGGCTCGTCTCCTCCCTGCCAAAGCCACTTCCCATCGAGCAGCCGCAGAGAACCCTCCACACGGCCCTCCCGGCCTGAGAAGCCCAGGCTCTCCTCTGGACGTCCGGGGAATCGCCGTGCCCTCCGCCTCGGCTGGCTGAGGCCAAGCAAACGGCCTCTGCCACAGCTCCTCTCACGGGCAGCCGCGGCCCCGCTCTCCGTTCCCCAGCACGGCCTCCCCGCCGCCGGCCCGGCGCCCTCGCTGTGCCCAGGGCCGGGACCAGAACATTCTCCTCCCAGCTCGGCTTCCTTCAAACCGTCCTTCTCCGACAGCCGCCGGAGACCAGGCTTGCCCTTCCCGTGGCCCTGGTCCCACCTCCTGCTGACCTGGTGCCTGCCCGCCCTGTCCTGGCGTTTGCTGCTCCCCAGAGTCACGTGTATTTGCTTCGCTGGGCTACAGTCTGTCTCCCCAAAGACAAAGGGCACAGGACGAGCACGGAAACGTTTCCCTACCCCCTAGGCCCAGCCCCCAGCGCTGGGGCCGACTCAGGCTGTTAGGACATCTTGGCTGGGACTTGGGCTGTGGTTTTGTCACGCGCCTGGGTAGTTTGTGGGGTCCCGGGTTCTAGGAAGGGAGGGAGGAGGAGGATGGGAGAGAGACAGGGGGAGATACAGAGGGAAGGAAGGAAGGGAAGGAGAGAGGGAGGGACGAATGTAGGAGAATCTGTTTGACAAACTTCAGCCCATCCGACCCTCATCCTACCCCTGATCCCATGAGGTCAGTAAGTGCAAACTGCTGGTGATGTTCACAAGGAAAATTCACAGACCAGTTTCCTAAAAGGGTGTAGAAGTCGCCTTTCAGCTTTGTTTTTGCAATAGTAGCCTTATTTCTCTAGTTAATGTTAACATTCCTCAACTTCTCCAAATGTCAACCGCTATGAAAGCGAGAGTTCATTCAAAACGTCTTCAGAAAAAAAAAATTGTTTAAATGTTTCATGCAGAGTGATACAGTGATGCCCACGCAACTAGTATCCAGAAGATACAGTGTCTGTTCCTGACTTTGTCATTAACTTATTTTAAGCCAGTCACTTCGGGTCCATTCCTAAGCTGAAGTCCTGTTTCCAGTGTCGCCCACCATCCAGGTCTACTGAGAGCTAACGAAGCAGCTTCTGTGACAGCTTTCTGCAAACTGCAGTGCTTATACCTAGTAGGAGGGGCTTTAACTTTCCCTGGAACAGCTTTTGTCCGTGTGAGGCTTAGCGCAGAAGATGTCCGAGGCTGGGCGTTCTTTCTTTATGTTCTTTTGCGAGTCCCTAATCCTCACAGAGTATCCCCCCATCCCATCCACTGCCTCAGAGGTGCAGATCACATTCCAGAAAAAGCATCTAGAAATGCTAATTTGTTCCCAAAGTCAGTGACAAACACACAGGATGCTGCAAGGTAAATGGTCGGTCGTGATTCCCGGTTTTCCACTCTGTTGGGTTTAGCTACTAACCAGTCAGTCCACTTTCAGGACATGACTTTGTAATGAACATGGGTTTGAACTCGTGATGTGGAACATCTTGTGGCTTGGTTCCCAGGAAGGTACCTTGGCTTTAAAATAAACTGTCAAGTAAAACTTAGCATCAAAATACAAAGTGAGTGACTTCGATCATAGAGGAGCAGACAGCCCAGCTGTGTGTCAGACAGACTGCTGCTCAGAGCTGGATTCCAGAGGTGATCGTGTCCTCTTTGGAAGGACGCTATTCCTGCAACTGCCTTTCTCAGGATTTAGGATTTAAGCAAAATTTAGGAATGATCATTGCGAAAAGTCAACCCAGCAACAGCCAATCAACCATATCCCTCTCCACAAGTGTTGGTTTTGGAATTATAAAAGTTTTGGAGGTGCGAAAACATAATTGGAAAACTTTTTTCCCTGCTTAAAGGGCTAATTGATTTCACAGGTGTTTAATTATCATTTGCTGTGAGATAATACCTCGTAGTGCCATAAAAAATGGATTTAATTTTCGAGTGCTTGCAAAACCATTGCCAAAGCCAAGTTAGAGCTAAAGCTAGATAATTATTCTATAAATCAAACACACTGCCTCCTTTCTTTGAAATTTTTAATACTTGGGGATAATGATATCTGACAACCTTGAAACTAACATGAAAAGGGCCTGCCTGCCAAGTGCCAAAAGGTAGCCACTGGAGCATTTCGGGGAGCTCGGCTGATTAACGGTGACTCGGCAGCCTGGACCTGCGTGCCGGCTTCCAGTGCCCGCCAATGCCGGGAGCATCGGGGAGTGTCCACACCGTATCCTCCACTGGGATCAAATGGCCATGTATCCAATACAATCTACAGGGAGACAGAAATAAAACCCCAACAACTCTTACAAACGAGAAAATGCTCCCGGAAACAACTATAACTCTCCAAGCTCAAACTAAGAGTCTTAGAAATGTTGGAAAGTGGAGAGTTTTCAACTTGATCAATGAACACTTCCCTGCGCTCGCAGCACAACACTTGTGCTTCTGTAACAACGAGGGAGGGAGATCTGAACAGAGTGAACACCTGGAAGGTATCACAAAGGCTGTGCAGTCCAAGCATCCCCAGGACAAGCAGCGAAGGCGGAAGAGGTCGGGAACGAGGAGGGTAGTGCTGAGCAAGCTCAGGAAGAAGAGACACAGCGCCTGAAAACCGATCAGGAGAGAGTGGGGTGGGGTGGGGAGACAGATAGATGATAGATAGATAGATAGATAGACAGACAGACAGACAGACAGACAGACAGACAGACAGACAGAGCAAGCAGCAAGGCTCCACTCCATACGAGCGGCTGTTCTCACACAGAGCCCAGGTTCTAGAGTGCTTAAGCTGCCTTAAATAACCACAGGGGAAACTCCTTTGATGCTATGTTCCAGATATCTTTTTGCCCTTTCCGTCTTCAACTTTTACTCAGAAGCTGCCAAAGTGACAGTACATTCCATGAGATGAAGCGCACTGGAATGACGTACGGAGGCAGCACTCTGGCTTGACACGCACACACACACACACGCACACATGCACACATGCACTGTCGGCACTATTCACACCTAGGAACACACCTCTACACACTCAGACCACTGTGTGGGTTGGGCGGGCAGGCGGTGCTGGTGAAGATTCTCAGGCAGGGTGTGGAATCCCTGTGCTAGCCTTGGATCCAGGCAGTGAATGCCAGTGGGCAGAGGGGGCAGGACAGGGCAGAGGGTGGAAGGAAAAAGCACCCATCAGGACTGGCTTAGGACTGCAGCACAGTAGTAGCCATAGCTAACACTGACCGAAGTTGACCACGTGCCCAGCGCTTCTCAGCACATTCAGTGTCCACCTGGCCTTTCAGTCTTTCAAAATCCTACAAGGTAGGCGGTAATGCATCTCTCCGCTTTAGGGATAGAGAAACCAGGGCTTATACTTCATCTATACAAACTCATTTAGTAAAGGAAGGTAGGAGGCTACGGCAGGGCCAGGCTATGCTACACTGTGCACCTGTCTCTCTTCCTGCACGCTCCTGGGAGGGACAGGTGAGCTCTGTCTCGAAGGACACCGTGAAGACTGCTGCAGAACCCACCGGGCTCGTGTACACGTACGGTCTTCTGTCGAAGATGTAGCTGGTGTTGAGTTGTGCACGATGAGCCTCGGAATCAGAGAAGGCCTGCTTCCGAGCCAGGCCCCGTGTGGTGTGCCACTCCTGGGTTCTGTGGAGTGGACAAGAGCTGGCGCAAAACAAATGCTTGCTCATTCATCTTATTTTATTCCAGCCAGTACGAGCTTTGGAAGACAGAAACCTCTAGGCCTCTCTCTAAGACTTCACGTGATTTTATTCTCTGAACTTGCCATGAGGCTTTGGCTGAGACCTATAACAGGCCTTTTAGCTCCCCACAAAGCTGGTATGGAGTTCTTTCTATGTGTTTAGATCCTTGAAGCCACGGGGAAAGGGGAGGGAAAAAAACACATAAAACAAAGACTACAGGAGACAAAGACATTTCACCCATCATCCATCTATCTGCCCATCCACCCAGCCGCCCATCCCCCTTCCACCATCCACCAGTCATTCACCAGTAAGACTGAGACCCGTAAGTACCAAACATTCTACTGTCAAGAGGACACGACGGGAGCAAAGCAAAAAAAGCCATGTTGCTTGATCCTCTGGAATTCACTGTTTAGAGAGACACAGAGTAAATAACTAAGCGCACAACGAAGGCAGCGCTATGGTAAGTGCCCCAAGGGGCAACTGAGGGCTTGAGGGGCAGGTGAGAAGAATCCGACCCCATCCGCAGCTGAAGGCTCAGGCGAGACCTAAAGACTTAGGTGTCAAGCGAATCATCTGAACAGACCTATCTCGCCGCAACACAGACTGAATCTGTAGGACATCACACAAGACAAAGGTGGGGACTTCTTCCTGCCTTGAAAAACGAGCAGGATTAAAGGCCAGAGTGGAGGATTAAAGGCCAGAGTGGGGGCCAGCGGAGCGCTTCCTGCACACGCATTGATGGTGCAGGAGATTGCACACGCCACACACCTGCTGAGCCGCTACTGGCACGACCGCGCGTTAGGGACAGCAGGGCGTGGCAGAGGGCCCCTCCCCCACTCCGTGACGCGAAGGAAGGGCCCTCCAGGCTGTCGTGGTTAGTTTTACCTGCTCTTCCCCAGGAACTGCCAACTCAGCAATTTGAGCACGTACTTAGGAGCCCTTTCCTGTTTCCGCCAGCTTCTACAAGCTCTGTAGAGACAGTGCTGAGTCCCTAAATAAGCATATTTTCACAGTAATTAAAAGCTAAATTCCCTCACTCCCTAAATGCATGAGCAGCCTGAGCGCCTGCATTCCGGTCTAACGTGGCACAGCCTGGGGTGAAGGAAAACCACAGCCGGAAACGCTTGGACGACCAAACTGCAGGAAGAGGCCACACAGCGGCGGACGGAGAGGGAAAGGGGACTCCGCTTCTGCGGGAGGCTGTCCGCAGACGGACCCACCGACGGACCCGCCGCCCTGCGCCTGCCCCTTTCCAGGCACTGACCGCTGAGTGGCTGGCGGGGGCTGCAGGGCAGGCTTCCTGCTGGCTCTAATCGCCTGTGAGCCGTAAATCAAGAGAGGTGCATGAGGGAATTTCAGTTATTAAAGCATTAGTTTGTACAGGAGCCAGGAACAAAGGAAGAGCCCCAACCGGCTGCACCCAACCAGGACACTGCTTCCATCCATCTTCCTCCTGGACTAATTTAGGGATTACAGGATCTCTTCCCAAGGACTTCCAAAGCCACAAAATTAAAGGCTGTACAGCGCGACCAGGCCGGGTCAGAGCAAACCACCATCACCTGCACCTTTGAGGTCTCTAATCCCTTAGAAAAAAGCTGTAAGGTTTGAAAAAATATATACACAGCTCAGTATCACCTCAAAGGAATTAAAAGACCTCATATTCCAATGATACATGCAGACTCATGTTTATAGCAGCACGACACATCATAACTAAATCTTGGAAATGTCCTTAAGTGCACCAGTAGATGGATAGGTAAAGAAAAGGTGGTGTTTATACACAGTGGAGTACTACTTTGCCATAAAGAAGGGCACATTTGAGTCACTTGTAGGAAAATAAATGTCCCTTAAGTTCATCACGTTGAGAGGGATAATCAGACACAGGCTCAACTACTGCCTGGAGTTTTGTATATGAAAAACCCAAAGGACAAATAGATTAAAAAGCCAAATAAAAGATAACAGGAAAAAGAAAGATCGATCTTCTGAAAACAAGATATAGACCAAGTGATGGAGGGAGAGGGAGGGACGCACGCCCTGCTAACATATATAATAAAAACAAAAATACACACAGGCAGATGAGCCAGAAAACACATTACCGTTCTTTAAATCAAAGTCCCACCGAGAGTAAGAGCACAGCGAAGGAAAGGTGCCCACACAAGAGAAAACGCGTTTCTAAAACAATGCTGTCACATGTAGTAGACGTAACAGTAGTGAGGTCCCATAACAGCACCCGAGTGAGTGCGCTCTGGGCTGGGCGCGAACACCCACCGTCCCTCGGGCACCGCCGGGCAGCGGGTCCCCAGCGCCGTCCGCGGTGAGAGTCGGGACCTATGCTCAGCAGCAACTCAAAGCGCCACCGCGCCTTGAAACCCCGCGCTGTGCTCGCTGGCTAGAGTTTATTGGGAGGTTTGCAGGCGCCAGATCCCGCTAAGCCAACGCCTCCCTCCACAGGCTGCGGGCGTCTCCTCCGCTCGGCTTCCCTAGAGGGAGGCACCTGTTCACTCAGTTGTCTCGAAGCAACCCGAACCAAGAAACACCCAACCGCGGCGGGTGCGCTCAAGTCCCTTGGCACCGGGAGGTTCTGCTGGAAATAACTCTGGGATCAAACCCAAGCACCACGTCCCACCACCGGGTCCAACCTTCTCCCGGGAAGGCTGAGCTGGGACTCACGGAATAACGACAAGGGGGGATAAGTCGGCATCTGCTATATACTGTTTTTTAAAAGAAAATTTAAAAATAGCAGAGTAAGCAAACTCAGGGCTTCCATGAGCTTTGAAAGGGTTCCTGTTCTCTCTCATTGTGATGTAGACGTGGGAGGTGTGAGAAGGGGGGGGGGTGCTGTCTGATGACCAGGCTAAATGAATACTTTAAAAACACGGATTAAAGATAAAACGAAGCACCGAATTAAAGTCTGGACTTTAGATGGACACACTGCTTCTGGGTTGTTCGAGTAGCATGACCAAGAAAAAGACATTCCCTAATGAAATTGTCCAGTGACTATTTCTTCCTGAGATGCTACTGCCTATTGCATTACTTTGGAAGTGTTCAGATTTTACTTAGCATATATTTTTATCACGTTATGGTGTACATATATCTCTATGTAGATATGTATATATATATATATATGTATTAATTTATGATACTGAAAACATGATATGATATGTACATAGCACATGTTTTCAGTATCATAAATCAGTGGCTCAGTTGTATCTTTGTAAAGAAAATAATATCTCTCGCGTTCTCCAGGGATTCTCCGGCTGAAGCCTCACCGCGGACAGGACCAGGGGGACCCGCTCGCGCAAAGCCAGTTTCTCCCGCAGGAAGTGGCAACGCCTTTTACAATTAATCGCCCACACTTTCGGATCGCGCGGTTTCGTGTCAGAACCCCGACTTCTCACGGAACCGGGAAGATGGGCCGCACGAACGCGCCCTCGGGGGCCCCTGGCGCGCTGGGCTGGCCGCTTTGTTCAGGGGGCCACTGACAGGCGCCTGGGCCAGGAGCTCGGGGTCTCCAGGGAGAGGGGCCTCGGCCGTCAGGAAGTGGGAGTGGCACCCCGCAGGGCATTCTGAGCCTCTTTCCCAACGACCCTGGCCTCCCGCTGCCCGCCCCGACCATGCCCTCTGCCGAGTCCTCGCGGAAACACCCTTTGCAGCCCTCCGCGGCAGCGAAAACGAACGTCGGAGACGCTGCCCTCTCAGCCCTGTGCCGACGGCCCCTGCTGGGCTTCCCAGTTCAACCCGCTCACGGCTAATTCATCATTTGCACGACGTGTGCAGGCATGGAAGCTGCGACACGAAACATTTACTGACAAAGGGAACAGTCTGTCATTTTAAAATCGTTTCTTTAAGCAAACCGACAAATTCCATCTTCTCCGGTATTTATTGAGCATTAGGAGCATTTAAGTCCTGATTGGAAGAATGTGAAAGGAAATCGTGATTTCATGTGCGCCCTGAAATTCTTGCCTTAGACGATAGAGTTCTAGCAGGAGGGTTAATAAGTCTCTGAGACACGCATCCTGCCCGGAGCTGTTCCGCAGAGCAGGGTATTCGCTCGGGGCTGCGAAGGTCGTCAGCACGGTACAGAAGAGGACAGACAGCTACACAAGCTTTAACTCCAGATTTTAGCTGCTGGATGAAAGAGAAGCTTTGTAGCTTCGAACTTGTAAAGCCCATAGGACAGAATTTCTCCACCAGCGATGAAAATCTCCATACTAGAGCTGTCCAAGTGTGTGCTTTGCCGGTAAGGCGGGCTCGAGCGTTACTTTTGTTTCCTAAAGGATACCATCTCAGCAGACGTTTTTCAGCTTTCATCTCTACGAGTACACAGTTGCAGTGCAGAATGACTACAATCATTGTGGAGTTGGTCTATGCATAGAACACGTCTTTAATTTAGGCGTTATGGCCCACATTCCCTGCTCTGGACATTATCTGTTAAGGGTGTAGCTCCCCGATCCAGCCAGTAGATGGGGCACACCCACATGGCAAGTGCCACCCTGCCGCTTCTGTGGCCGGGGAGAAAGGAGAGCCGGCAGTCCCTGCTTCCTTCTTCAAAACCGAGATTCGAAATAGGAGGCTGAGAGGCACCTGATCCCTAAGAGGGGCGGCGCTAACTGCCCAGAGTTCTCTCACTCCCGTTACAGAGGGAGCTGCAGGGGCTGCAACACTGGGATTTGGAGCCCTGAGCGTCACCAGGGAGACACAGGCACGGTTTCCACACCAGCTGCAGCTCACACTTCGAGCTCGCAGCTCTCCGTCACCTCCTTCGTCACACTTCTGGACGACAGGTCCTGGTCCCAGTACACAAGGGCACAGCTGGGGGCGAAGGGCAGGATGCTGGGGGGCTGTGGAAGGCCAGGCAGACCCGCTCTGGCAGGAAGAGGAGGAGGAGCACTGAGCGGGAGCACCCCTGACTCTCACGGAACAACGGGACCCGTCGGGTGGGGTGGCCCACAGGAGAGCTGGTGGAACGGCCAGGGAGGGTGGGGCGTCCGTGGCCGACGCCTCCAGGGGACACACACAGCGACAGGGTGCGTCATACTTCAGGTGCTATTTTAAATCCCTGATGTGCAGAAACTCCCTCTAACTCCTCAAAACAACCCAAAAACGACCTGCAGGGGTAACTCGGTTTGGGAACTTAATCAGTTCCGTAATCTGGGGGGGCTTCTCCAACGGAAGCATTCGTGAACTGAGACTTCACCGCGTTGTTACCATCACTGGATCCCCCCCTTCTCAGAGGTACTGGGGATTGAGCCCAGAGCCTTGACATCGAGCTACATTGGCAGCCCCTGTTTTGTTTTGTTTTGTTTTGTTTGTTGTTGTTGTTGTTTTTTAAATCTTCACTCAGTGTCTTGCTAAATTGCCCAATCTGGGCTCTATCATGCCACCCTCCCGCCTCAGCCTCCAAGGTGCTGGTATTATAGGTGTGTGCCACTGCACCCAGATATCATTCCTTTTATACAGATAATGAAGCCAAAGTAAAAAGAGGTCAGTGACTTGCTTCCCACCCCTCCCCACCCCCACCCGTAGCCACACGGCCACCGTGCACAGAGCCGGATCCGAACCCCGTGGTGTGATTCATGCGCTTGCTCATAACTTCTGCAGGCTCAGAGGCATCACTTCATCTCGATATTCCTCTGCATTTTTGATGTGACTGTGCAACGTTCTGGCTTTTTGCAGTTTTGAGTTGCGTTGAGGCTGGTGGCTGAGATGAACAACGTGGCCCAAATAAGAAATTTACAACTACCCTGGAGTACGGACTCCGCACACTCTTCGTCACTCCCTGTCTAGCCAGGCGCCAGCTTCCGCCTGAGTCCGGGCTCTGTACGCGGACTCCCCAGGGGTAGCGCACCAGGTGCTGGACGGCTCCGCAGGTCCCGAGCGCATGGCCGTCCCGTGCTGACCCTCCGGGCTCCCTGCAGGAGGAGCAGGGGCCTCAGATGTTCAGCGCGGGGCGCGCTCGCCGCTGCAGAGAAAGGCTCTGAATCCCAGGCAGCACGAGTCACCGTCTCCCCGGGCCCGACTGTCCAGAAGTTGTTCTGTGCACTGCGGAAGGAAAGCTCCTGCTGCCGATCACCCAGTCGCTCGCGACAGTGGATTCCAACTTTCTTTTGTAGTTCTGTATAGAACTTTGCCACACTGCCTAGGAACCAGACAATTCTATGCCCTCCCCGCTCTAAAGGGAGGAGCTATGGGGAGAAACAGACTCCGGGAAGATGCTCTAAACAGTCCTTAAAGGGCTTGTTTCAAGTCAACTGCAAAAAAGCAAAAATGAGAGCCAGAAATTTAGCTCAGCGGTTCTGGCGTCTGCCTAGCAAGCACAAGCTCCCTGGTTCGATCCTCGGTGACCATATAAACAATACCGGGCGTGGCGACTCACACCTGCCAGCAATCCGTACCACATACCACAGTGCCGGGCATGCTGGCTCGCGCCTGTCATCTCAGCACGCAGGAGGCAGAGGCAAGAAGATTGCTGAGTTCAAGGTTTGCCTGGGCTACATAGTGAGCTCAGGGCCACCCTGAATTACAAAGTGAGACCCTGTCTCAAAAACAAAACAAAACAAAACAAAAAAACAGAGAATTTTTTTTTCCAGTACTGGGGATGGGACCCAGGACCTTGTCCCAGCACTACATCTCCGCCCTTTCAAAACGTTTGATTTTGAGACAGCCTCTTCTTAAATTGCCGGCTGTCAGAGACGGGTTCACACTTGACATATTCTTCCCTCCGTCTCCCTTCGTGCTGGGATTACAGGATGGCACCAGCCCCGGGAACAAGCTCACACACCGTTCTCTCCCTGTCTGGGCCCCTGACCTTACTGGGTTCATGCACAGGGCTGAGCAGCTCTGGAGGGCAGAGCTGTCACCGAGTCTGGTACTCCATCTTCAGGGTTGTCTCCATATTCTTTCTTTCCGTTTTTCTTCTCCCAAGATGTATGGATTTTACCTCAGGAAGGACTGTTTGTGGCCACCCGGGCGGGTCATGCAAACAACGCTGATTTGTTGGAATCCCTTGTAAATTTCACTTCCTGTTTACTGCACATCCCCCCCCCCCCAGGCCAAGAGGCTCCGATGAAACTCCTTGACTGTGACTGAGGTAAACAAGGGTCTCTCGGATCGTTTTCCATTTAGTGTAACACAGACCTTGTCGTTTCAGATGGAGGAAAAACAACCGCAGGCTTACTGAGAGATGACTCCCTTTGGTCTTGTACACTACAAAAATATTCCGTTTCTTCAACCCTCTTAGATCTCGGGACTGGGGTGTTTTTAGCCTCATTGTTTTCCATCCTTCTCACTCTACAGAGATAGTTAAGATAAGAGGTATTTACTTCTGACTTTCACGACTCCCTGCAAGGCTAACCTGCCCGTAGCTGATCTCAATCCTATCAGCAGAAGATGACGCTGATCCTACAAATGCTTGTAAATAAGCAGGTACCTGCACACATAAGTTGTCTCCAATGCACTTGGATCTGACAGATGCTGGCCCTGAGCCACACGGGGGACGAGGAAGAGCAGGCTCCATCACCTTCACACAGGGAGCGGGCACGAGAGGCTAAACGCAGGGAAAGTTACGTCACTGCCATCTGAAAATCATTCAAAGGTTTTTTTTTAGTTATGAAAGATATAATTTCCAACTAAGCAGAAACTTTACCTCGAGGATAACCGACAAAATACTGAGGCGCGCAGAGGTTCAACAGCGGAAGTCACAGCTGGTGGCAGGAAAGCCCAGGATGCACTGAGCCGCTGTACTGCCCCGGCCGCCCCTCCACACAGAGAGCTCCGGCCTCTCCGCCGCATCCCGGAGTCGCGGGAGGCCCCGCTCAGCTGGGCCTGGGAAGGGTGTCCCCAGCCCAGAGTACAGGTGGGGAGCGTCCACAGCGGAAGCAGGTATCTGTGCCAGCAACTGAGGCGCAGCTTTTTCTCCTTTTTCGGGGCGTCCCCCAGTAGTAAGTATGTGGCTAGCCATTCTTGGAGATGATTCCTTGAGCTGGTAGCTTTTGTCGGTCAGTAGATCTTTCTGCAACTATGTCCGGGCTCTGTGAATCTTTGTCTGGGAATTCGTTTCCTGGCATCTCACAAAGAAATGAAGTACACTCTGCTTTGTTCACAGACACTTCCCTGCCTGCTCTTCCCGGCCAGTAAAACCAACTCTGAAAACACAAATGACCCTGAAAACATCCCAAGGACATTTAGTTTATTTGTTTTACCTCTAATCCACTCCTTCTTTCCAAAAGAAATCTCAAAATTTATAGCCCAGAAAGACGGGTAGGGAAACATGGGCGCTGCTTAGATGCAAAATCACTAGTGTGCAGTGGGGAGTGGGGCCGTGAGCTTCGGAGTGATGGTGGGGACTGGGAGAAGGAGCGGGGAGAAAACCCGTCCATCCTGCAGCCAGTTCAATGTCTGGCCGCTCCACAGAGACAAAGCAATTAGCGTGGCTTGTCAAGGTAGACTGTGTGAACTGGCCACCTGCCCATTCTGAGCTGGACCGGCACTGACTAGCGTGTTCCAAACACCCCACCAAACAGCAAACAGCCACGCGAAAATGATTTTCAGTCACTCACCCGTCAACAGTGCGCTGAGTTAAAGACTTCGAGGTAGAAGTCTTCCTAGTCTCCCACCAGTCTCCGAAGAAACTGTTACCCTTCAGTTCTGCTTGATCGCCCTCAATATCCCCTCCACCCCTGTGCTTTTACCTTTAGGACAACACTCCTGCCCATAGGGAGGACGTATGTTCTGAATACAAACATCCCAGCCAACTGGCCAATTTGTATCAGCAGCGCTGTGTATGCGCTACAGCTTTATAAATGCCTTAGTCGAAAAACCTCGTGAAGAAAAGACACTGCTACCTAATTTGCAAGTTGCATTAAAACCACAGCTCTAGAACTGGCCCACCTTTCAAAGAGTCCCTGAGGAACCTGGGTTCAACAGGACCGATGCCATTAGTCTGTGTAATTATTTGTTTTATTTTGTAAGTGGATTTTTCTTTTGTTTCGCACACCAAGTCTTTTTTTTTTTTTTGAGACAGGGTCTCGCTTTGTAGTTCAGGCTGGCCCTGAACTCACTATATAGCCCAGGCAAGCCGCCACGAACTCAGCAATCCTCCTGTCTCTGCCTCCCGAGTGCTGGGATGACAGGCGTGAGCCACCACGTCTGGCACTACGGTATGTGGTACTGATGGCTGGTGGGCGTGAGTCACCACGCCCAGCATTCTATGTGGTTACCGGGATCGAACTCAGGACCTTGCACTTGCGAGGCAGGCGCCAGAACCCCTGAGCTAAATCTCTGGCCCCTCGCACACCAAGTCTTTATAACCAGGCTGCGGGACTTGGGGCATGGAACCACTCCCGCTAAGAGAAGAGGTCAAGGCCGTTTCAGCTGCAACCATGCCACAGCCCCAGGCTTTTCCACATTAGACAACCGCTGCCCTTTCCTGGAATCCACAGCCCCTGGGAACCACCAGGTCCTCCGGCTCAGGGGAGACTTCTCACCAGCAAGTCACCAGCAGGCATGTGAGCTGCGTGTAACCACATTCCCCAGGGTACAGTCTTTGCGATGTGAAGCTGGGAAGCATTTGGGCCAATAGAGGTGCCGCTCCTCCCTCCAGTCAGGGCCTTCCGGTCAAGGTCTCCGGTCTCTGCCCTCCAGGTGCTCTGAGCTGTGAAGTATCATTCCATGCAGCCTCACGACCAACTGGTAAATCACCAGGAGAGGATGCCTCGGCGCAGATTCTGCTGAAGTGTCAGCCCAGGAAGCTCGGTGTGGTGTGCCCAGTCTCCGAGCAGGGCGCTGGACTTCTTCCACGCCCCGCCCAGGGCTCCCCGGACCTCCGCAGAGTCACGCGGCTGCCAAACATCTCACTCTTTGCACAACTCTGTGTTCCCGCTGTGTGTGTTCTGCCTGGAGGGCTGGACTTGCCGCCAGCACCGCGGCCCCCACCCGGGGTCTGCCACATGCCAGTGGGTAGGAATTCCCTCCAGCCCAGGCCCTCTGCCCGCCCCGTGAACCACGGGTGGCCTGCCCGGGCCTGCCTGCGCATCCACAACGGGCAAGAATGCAGTGAAAGGAAACCAGTCTCTACCTTTAGAGAAAAAATTTCCAATAGGCGAAGAAGCGACCTTGCTGTAGGAATAGCTCATGTCTTTAGGCCGTAGCGTGGCAGCTAGAGCTGGGCCTGAGCCGGCCTGGGCAGGCGGGCAGTGCAAGGCCCAGAGGGCAGAAAGCTGGGAAGTTCAGCCCTCAACTGTTTCCTTGGCATGATGAAGTCAGTGGCCAGAAACTTGCGAAACCCTTGCAAATGCCAAAACGCCGATCACCTCATCATAAACTATGTCTGGAAATTCAAATAAAACAAACGGAGAAAAAAAAAATTTCTGGCAATATTGGCTCTTACCAAACAACAGCATGACAGTAACAAAGTTCATGTTCAATAGAAACATTTCCTTATACTGTCCATACCTTAGTCAAATACAAAAATCACCAGCAATATAAATTCCTGACTTAAAAATAATCCTATCCGATTAAGTTACATTTTAGTGGACACTCTTTGGAAAAAATTTCCAAATTTTTTGGTGGACTTCAAATTCATTAGCCATAAGTATTCCTTTTCCCTGTATCGATATCCCCTCCTGGAAGAAAGCAGATGCTGGCAGAGTGGTGCTTTTAATAATATGGTTGAAAAAAAAACCCGGCAAATGTAATTATCCTTCAGATTATGAATTTTTAAGACTGAAGGGAAAAGCTCACTTTATCATGAGAGACAAGCAAAGAAAATAACAGGAGCTGAGGTTGCGGCCCCTGCAGCAAGGGGTGGAGACCCCAAGGCTGGCCAGCTTCAGGGGGAGGAGGTCACTTGTGTATTTCTAAGGCTTTGCTCCTTACTTAGGTAAAATCAGATTTAGGAGAATGAAAAAGCGTCACCTAAAGCTGGTTAAACTAGTCATCGCTTATTTCCGTGGAGGATCATTTCTCCTAAGAAAAACTAAAACTGAAATAGTTAAACATGGTCATGACGTGTCTGTCGGAGCTCAGGGTAAAAGCGGAGTTGCGTGTGACATTAACACGCATCTGCCCCATGCACGCTCGTTCCCCGGGTTAAGGAACGGGCCAGACGTCACGGAGCTGCTGCCTCGGGCGGTCCGCTCGCTCGACAGCTGTCGCTGCCTTGCTGTTCGCTGGGACTGCTCCAGGCAGAGGGACGCCGAGCTGACGGGGTCACCAGCCAGTTCGGGAAAGGAAGCAAGGAGAGCCTTGCGCTCACCGTGGAGGCGCCGCGTTTGCCCGCGCTCCAGCCGCCGCCCGGGGGCCTGCCCCGTTTGCCGCGCATCTAATTCTGGATGGCGTTCATTCATGATCAGTCCTCAAGTTCATATTCAGTTTTGGGGGGCTGCAGCTCGCCCAGAGCGGAAGGCCTCTCCACCCTGCAGGTGCTAGACGTAGCAGCCCATCTTCCCATTGTGCAAAACACAAGACTGGGACCCTGTGAAGGCATCAGCGGGGTCCTTCTCTGACCTGCAACTTTCTCGGGCCCACCTCGTGGGTTCACCACAGCTGCTTTGTGAAAAGAGACATGACCAAAGAATGAACAGAAATAACTCTAATGATGCAATTAGGAAAAAAAAATCACCTTACTATTCAAAGCGGTATTCAGAGTAACTCACTGGGAAAACAATCATGCAGAAAAAGCAGAAGGGCGGATTCCGGCTGAGCCCTAACTCCAAGGTTCAAGCTCGAGACACAGCAACTTTGCTGAAGTCTCATACGTGCGGTGCCTGACACAAATACTAGACGCAGTCCCTCCTTTGACTTTGGCGGGGCCGCCACGCCGGGGTCAAACCCAGGGCGGACCGTGTGCGCGCTACGCGAGGGCGCTAGGACAGGGCTCCGTGCCTTCTTCGGCAGTAACTACACCCCCGCTGGCTTTCTTCACATAATTAAGAGAGAAGTAATGCTAAGGACATTGTGTCTACCTGAAAGCGCAATTATTTGGAGAGCCCGGCGCCTTCTCGGCACGCCCCTGTGGCAGTGAACGCCCAGGCAGAATCGCAGTCGCAGCGCTGTGTGCGCACTGGCACGCGCTGGCACGCGCTGGCACCAGCAGCAGGGTCAACCGCTGGAACTCCTCCTCAGGAAAGCTCCGCGAGGAGCTCTCCTCTCCAGCCCTGTGAGGGGTTTTGTACACATCTGTTTCAGCTCAGCCCCCAGAGAGGTCTAAAATCGAATCGACCAATTAATTTGCAAATCTATTCTAATGTATTCAAGGCCGATTTTCTTGGGTGTTGAATGATCTGACAGCGAACCATACGCAGTACATGGGAGCGGGACCTCGCAGAAATACCGCAGGTCCCCGTGTGCAAGAATGGCCGCGCGAAGCCTAGTCCGCACTCTTATCTCCCACGGAGAAAAGGGCCTGGCATCTCCTGTGTCATCAGTATATCGTATCCGCTTCCCGGAAGCACGGCTAAATGTGTCTGTGGGAGCAGAGGGGTGGTCAGACATGCCAGCCGCGTTTCCCGGAAGCATTCTCATACCCCTCCCTGCGGTGGCCTGGGAGCAGGAAACAAGAAGAGGACGAGGGTGCCTCTGTCTTAGTCTGTTTTCCTGAGGTGGGAAAGGGGAGTTCAAGCTACGAGGGAAACGTCTATCCTGTCCTCCTGGAGCTACAAACCGCTGTTAATTTGCATGCAGAACTCTGTTCTGCGAGGCAGCCACAGCAGGTGACATTGTTGACTCTGACAATCAAGTTGTAATTTACTGAACTTGTGGATTAACAAAAAAAAGAAGAATAGGATGTTCTTAATTGCTACATTGCAACTTTGTATCCTGCTCAATGACTGTATAGCTGCAGATAAGAACTGAGAATGCCGCCGTGGAATCTTAAGGGATTGCCTAATTTACACGATGTAACACACTGTGTTACCTAAAATTACGCAGCCTGGATTTTAATACATTCTCCATGGTATGTTTTGATAGCCGTTAATTGTGCAGCCTGAAAAGAAAGGCTGAATTTTTGTTAATCCTATTTTCTTCAAAAGACCAATCTTTTTTATTATTATTATTTCTACAATGGGGAAAAGGTGCCAATACTGTACAATGTATCTTGGTATTTTATTTCTTTAATATAAACTCCTCTATTATTTAACTAATTTTGAAGATTTCCAAATGCACACAAGCCGCTAAGTGTTTGGTACAACATTCAGCTACTCGAACAACGACTTCTAGTGGGTACTTTGGTTGGTTTAAAGCAGCACCCCCAAGGCTAACTTGTAATAGTGATAACATTATCATTTCATCTGGAATCGGAAGGTCAGTAAGAGGAGGCGGGATCCCAGAGCCCAAGCGGGTGCACTGGCAAACCCCAGGGGAGCCTCTCGGACCCGCCTGGCAGAAGAGAAAGCGTGTTCCTTACAGACTCGGGTGGGTACGAAGGGTGGAGAGTGGTTTCTGACAGGAGACTTAGCAGGGATTTTCAGTTCCCTTTTTTGGTCGTGTGGGCATTTCACCCTGGGAAAAGTAAAGGTTAACTAAACAAGCAACTGAGTCTCCTGAAATCCGGGCCTTTGGGGGAGAGAGCTGGACTTCTGTCCAATTTCTCTCCATTAAGGAATTAAAGTGAGGTCTGAAGATAAATAGTCTAATCAGGGTGGACGATTTTCCACATTCACGGAAATAATAATGACCCAATGATACTCAGAAGAAGTTTATTTTGTATTTCTTGCTTGCATTTCTGGTTGGTTTGTTTAAAATGCCATCAAAACATGACACACTATAAATTTCTGCATCTAGGGCAGAGCGTGGCCAATGTTAAGGTTCCTAGTCGGCCGGGATCATTCCTTAGGCATCTGCCTCGCCCAAGATACTTAATACCCATCTCACTTCCTAACTTCAAAAAAATAAATCGGCAGGTGAGCACATCTGGGGCTGGGGGCGAGCCTAGTTCCTTCAAATATTAAGAAAGTCCTGCATTTAAACATCCATTTCTTGTCAACATCGAAATGAATAGAGCAGCCCAACTGTGGTAGGTGATGCCATGCTACATGCAGTGAAAGAAATACATAGGACAAGTTAGCGTCTCAACGCTCTCGCCATGTATATTTAAAGTGACAACCTTCCGCCTTCTCTCCGTCACTGTGAGTCCCTGGACGAGCAGACACAGTGTCCCACGCTGAGCCACCGACCCCCTGTTCGTGGACTCACGACACCAGGGACCTCAGAAGGTCTGTGATCCTAATGGATTCCAATAATGACCACAGCCAAAGACGGCCAGAGCTATAAACACCTTTCTTTTCCATCTTCCTCACTGTCGAATCACAGGGGCAGGTGACCGTATTTCCAACACTGCCCAGTATTTAAACACCCTTTTACCTCCTGAATTCCTCTTTCTCAGCACCCATTGAGGTGTATTTGTGCACTAAAGTCGGCAAAATGACAAGTTTTCTGCTCTTGCCTTTAGAGCAGAGGAGCTGGTACAGGGATAGAAAAAGGACAGAGCTGAATATAGTCGAAAACTGACAGAAAATTGTGTGTCAGGACCTGAGGTTTCTGGTTTCCAGCTTGATAAATCCTGCCTGGCCTTTCCCTGCCTGCAGTGGGTGACGGCCTTGCGGGCTTCAGCAGGAGGTAAAACCTGCCCTAGACTCAAATCTTCCTGGTTGTGAAGAGGGCAACTGGGGAACAGAGAGAAATGCCCCAGATGCTTAGGCCTGAGCTTCACATTCTACAGAAAACAAGTGAATTCACCTGCTGGTGCCAAGAACAACGTGCGGTGCCACCACGCAGAGGGGCGTCATATTCAAGCCTAGGCCCTGGGGCGCCAAGGTCTCTAATCACGTAACCACCCACCAAACGGCAACAATAGCGAGGGACAAATCGGATGTGCTGGGCGGCCGGTCGGAGTCCACCGGGTGCAGGAGACTCAAGTCCAGAGGAAATGGCACCTGAAGAATGACAGGGTTTGGAGGCAGGAGGAGGAGGAGCATGTGTGTGGACGCCCAGATTGAAAAGAGCACATGGAAGCTGAGTCCTAGGAGACAGAAGAGGCAGAGGCACAGAGCACTTATTTCAGAAACACTCAAACTTCCTTTAACACATGCTCAACTCTAGGGACTAGAGATGGATTCTTACATAACTGGCTTTAAAGAATGGCCTGTGTCATCCAATGAGAATTTTGGAGAAATGTACCCTGGTTCTTGCAAGCAGCACAGTTAGGTTATTTGCTCTATTTTAAAAAAATTTTTTGCTATTTCTTAACAGGATTCTTCTGTGCTTAGAAGACACAGGGTAAAAAATAAGAATAATGAAAGCTAGGACATGCCAGGCATATTGGTACACACCTCCCAGCACTTGGGAGCCTGACACAGGAGGATCATCACAAGTTCGAGACCAGTCTGGACTATATAGTAAGACCTTGTCTCAAAAAAACAAAAATCAGGAAAAACTACATCTTCTTTATCCAATCTCCAATGATGGGCATTTGAGTTGTTTCCAAGATTTAGCTACCACAAACTGAGCTACTATGAACATGGGTGCACATATGTCGCTATGATATGAATCTTTTAATTCTTTTGTGTGTGATAATGATGGGTATATATAATGTACCAATAAAGAGGAAAGACTCAAATTAAAAAAAAAAAACGAGGGCCGGAGATTTAGCTCAGTGGCTATGGCACCTGCCTAGCAAGCGCGAAGTCCTGAGTTCAATCCTAGTAACCACACATAACATGCCAGGCATGGTGACTCATGCCCACCAGCAATCAGTACCACATAGCACAGTGCTGGGTGTGGTGGCTCACGCCTGTCATCCCAGCGTTTGGGAGGCAGAGACAGGAGGATTGCTGAGTTCGAGGCTTGCCTGGGATACATAATGAGCTCAAGACCAGCCTGAACTACAAAGCAAGGCCTTGTCTTGAAAAAAAAAATTAATTAAATGTTTAAAATTAAATAAATAAATGCTAGGGCATATAGAATGTGCTAGAAGATGTGGATAATTGACCCCCCCGCAATATGAACTTGGACTTTCCATTCATCTTCCTGTAAGTTACAGACCGAGCAGTCGAGCGCAAGCAACTTCCGGTCACTAGTAATTAGATATTTGTCTTGTCTGCCACTCACTCTTCATTCAACTAATTCCTACTCAACAGTATTAAGTCTCAGTCACTTTCTAAGGTGTGAAAGCGATAACAATAAACAACAACAAGAAAAAGTACCACTTGGAAATGTTACAAGCACACATTCATAGCCGTCTGAGCTCCTGGAGCTTCCAAAGGAAGACAGTAAAAGGAGAACACTCAGGCCGGGCTGGGACCTCTCCTCCGTCGCGCCCCCTGGCGGCTCAGCGGAGGGTCTTGGAGCCCGGGGCTGCGGTTCCGGAGTCTGTCCCGCGAGGCCGTCCCTGTGGCTTCATCTGCGTCCAGCACGCCCTTCAGTGTCTGCCACAACCCGAGGCCGGGGCAGCAGTGACGGAGGTCACAGAATTAACGCGAAGCCAGGGGGGAGCCTTCCCAGCCGGACCCACTGGCCCCGAAACCCGGCAGGGCCGGGTGGGCAGCAGGGAGGGCCCAGGGTGGGCAGGGGGTGCGGCAGGCTCAGCTCTGTAACCGAGGCCTGTTGTCCCCATGGCAGCAGCATCACTAGACTGAAGCTGAGGTGGGAAAAAATAATTAGGTCCCAAATCCACATTAAAACATTTTTGCGGGGTATTGTTCTTGAAGTAGAAAACTGTTCCCACGGGGTCTATTTTTAACCATTTTATTTTAAAGAGATCAGAAAACCTCTTCATGTTGAAATTTCTCAGTGGGAAATTTTACAGTAATGCTACTTCAATTCAGCCTAAAGACAACAAAGCTGAGAAAGTGGGTGAATGGGCCGCGTGTGTGGAAGCCCAGGAGCCGCGCCGGCTGGAGTGGGTGTCGCCGCCTGCAGCCCGCGGGGTGGCCCAGGGCACCTTTCTGGTCTGAGGCACTTTTCAGAGCTCGGGAGTCAAGCTGATCTCCAGTCCGGGGAGGGCTCACTGCCGATCCGCTTTCCACCCCACCCCTCAAAGCCAGGCAGAGGCAATATTTCAACTATTTTTTTTTTTTTTGAGACAGGGTCTCGCTTTGTAGTTCAGGCTGGCCCTGAGCTCACTATGGTGCCCAGGCAAGCCTTGAACTCAACAATCCTCCTGCCTCTGCCTCCCGAGTGCTGGGATGACAGGCGTGAGCCACCACGCCCGGCACTGTGGTATGTGGTATTGATGGTTGGTGGGCTGGGTGTGAGTCACCACGCCCAGCATTGTATGTGGTTACTGGGATTGAATTCAGGATCTTGCGCTTGCGAGGCAGGCACCAGAACCACTGAGCTAAATCTCCGGCCCAATATTTCAACTATTGATGATGTCCTGTTGTAATACACAAAGACCTCTTGGTGGGTTGATTTATTAAGAAAAATAAATACTCAACCTGAGTCAGAGGCTGACAAACCTTGGTAAAGAATGTGACGGTCGAGGCCACCCACTCTAATAAAATTGAGCCAAAGGGTCAGTGGGGTAGTGCACTCAGTCACCAGGAGCTATGCACCAGGCATTTGAGATCCATCGTCAAAACCACAGCACAGTGGCACATGCCTCTAACCCAGCGCAGGATGCTAAGGCAGGAGGATCACGAGCTCGAGGCTAGCATGCCTTTCCCGGAAACAACACAAAAACGGACTGAACTCTCCCTCCTTGAAGCCTTGATTCTGTTACGGAACATGCACCCCACGTTGTTTCTAGAAAGCGAGTGTCCTCGCTCCTCGCGTACGGATGCTCTGGTCACCTGGGTTCATTTCCAAGTGTCTTGTTTTGCAAATGGAAGAAGAATCAAGGTGCACAAAAGGGGATTCTGAACAGTCCCCACCACGACACGTGAAAGGCTCATGGTTTCCCATGCGCTTGGCTCAGTCCTGTCCCTTATCCCGAGCATCACTGCCCAGCGTGGGCACTGCAGGGCCAGGCCATCAGCACGACGCCGTGGTAGCCCCGTCAGCTGGGGTAAGTGCGCTGCCGTGACAAGCAGCCCGGAGCCCCGACGGCTTTCGCCCCGTGCCCTGGGGTGCTGTGGGCTGTTCCGCATCCTCACTGCGGGCGCAGGCTCCGGAGCCGGGAGCCTCACCCGGGAGCCTCACCCGGGAGCGCGGGAGCTCTCTGCAGCGGCCCAAGCTTTTCCTCCAAAGCGGAACCGGCGCTGGAGCGGGTGACACGGCCGGAAATCTCTCCCTGCGGGAGGCCCAAGAAAGTGACCGGGCGTGGGCAGGCCAGAGCACTCCCCAGAGGGGCTCCCCCTACCGGGAAGAGGTGGAGGACATTCCCGACCCATTTCATTGCTTTTCAAGCGTGACCTGACCCGAGAGGAGCGAACTCGCTTCACGCCGTCCTTCCTCAGCGCACCAGCAGCACAAAGGGCGTAGAGTGAAATAAAAACAGCCCGGAGAAGCCGGTGGAGACTAACTTTTTGTCCATCAATCACTGCTTTCCACGGGAAGCTAAAGGAACTCCAACCGTGACGGTGCGGAAGACAACATTTTACTCTGCAACTGTAAATTCGTTCTGAGACCCACGTGGGAGTGGACACTGGCGGAGAGGTGGGGCGAGCTGGTGCAGGCTGGCGACACCAACTCGGAGGTACTTTGGGCAGCGGTTTGGTGGAATCGCTCTAAGAAGACAAACCCTGGCAGTTTGAAAGGGCATCGTCAGCCTTTGTTTCCTGGCAACAGGACGAGGGAACAGACCTCAGCCTCAGCCGTAGGAGTTCATAACCGGCATTAGAACTGCGGGTGCTGATCTCCCTTAGTGTAGGCTGGGTCCGGGTAACTCAAGAGACATGAAATCGCCCTTTAAGCCACACACGCACACACATGCACGCGCGCGCACACACACGCGCACACACACACACACACAGCATATGCTTTGAAACTGAGAAACTAGTATAGAAACATGCACTATTCAAAGACAAAATATACTGTCTGAGTTTTTTCCAAACCATAAAGGTGCCAGGCGTGGAGTCGTGCACCTCTGTTGCTGGCTCTCAGCAGCCTGAGGCCCGAGGCCCAGGGGAGCCCAAGAGCTCAAAGCAGCTGAACCCCAAAGTGAGACTCCAGAGGAGGAAGGAAGAAATGAAGAAGGAAGTGAGGGAAGAGAGGGAGGAAAACAGCCACGAGAGAACTAGAAATTGCTCCATTTGGCTAAAAACATCTGCGTTGGGATTCTTTGAACTACTTTGGAAACAGAGGCCCGAGCAGACAGCTTAAAGTATAAAATTCATAAACCAGCCGGGCGTGGTGGCTCGCGCCTGTCATCCCAGCACTCGGGAGGCAGAGGCAGGAGGATTGCTGAGTTCGAGGCTTGCCTGGGCTGCATAGTGAGCTCAGGGCCAGCCTGAACTACAAAGCGAGACCTTGTCTCAAAAAAAAAAAAAAATCATAAACCAGATAGTGTTCAGGGGGTAATTCTTTCCACTTTTCCCCATGTTTGAAAATGTATGCTAAAGTATAAATAAAATATATGGGGAAATCATATATAAGCCTAGAGCTGAATTACTGTAGGAGCCCAGGAGCAATGATACAGTTGTATCTGGGCTTAATTTAATTTGCTTTATGATTTGGGGGAAGGTGGCTATGTTTGTGCTTGTGGGGTAAAGAAGGCCACGGTCAAGTTTGTTATCTGAATCAGAGTTTGCGAACGGAAGCAAAATTTTGCTGAACACTTTTGTATATGAACTGAATTGTTCGTAAACAGAAGTGTCTATAAACGAGGGGTACCTGCATATCATGCTGAGAATTCCCTCTCCATGTTGGAATTGTTCATAATCAGAATAGCTCAAATGATTCACAGCATCTCCAACAACTTTGGGCCTATCATGTGTTCAGTCATTCAGCATTTCGAGTCATAGTGGACCTACAACTGCATTCATCAGGATCGAATGGAAAAGCGAGAGGTGCCTGTCTCACCCAAACAGTGGGCTGAGTGGACCAGTGTGCTGAGCTTACCAAATGGATTATCACCCTGTTCCTTTAAACTACTTTTGGAGGTCACAGCAGTTTCTATGGGATGAGAAGAGGGGCTACATTCCATGGCAGGTTTTGATCCTGGCTTCCTGGCGCTGAAAGAACAGTGAACTCATCAAAAGCTAATTGTTTTTCTTCTGAATGTTTAAGTATAGATACAGGAAAATATCTTGTATAATTAGGCACCAGTGAGTTTTAAAATATATACTGTCTTATTTCTGATTCTTGTCACTGCTTGTTTCTTCAACAGTTTTGATGTTTTATCAAGAGTTCAACCTTATACACCTAAGCCTTCTGCAGTTTTGAATGATTCTCATTCTAAACAAGGTGGGGTGATTAGGAGCTTATGTTTCTCATAACATGAGTAGAATCACCCAGTAGAAATCAAGTGCAGACAAGAATGTACACTCCACAGGGCTAATCTACCTCAGGGGTGGTAAATTATGATCTGTACATCGCCTGCTCTTAAGAATCAAGTTGTAGTAGAACATAGGCAATGTTTGTTTTATTACAAGTACAGTTGCTATTGTGCAAAGTACAAACAAAAAAACAAACAAAATCAGAGTTGGGAAACCACACTAGTACAGCCTACAGTCCCTAATACATTTTCTACTTGGCAAATTAATGAATGCACATGATTTCCTGAGGCAGCAACCTAGCCCTTTCGGGGTTCCCTCCACCCTAGGTGAGTGAATTCATGAAGAACCCTCGATTTTCACTGTGGGAGTGACCAGCATTTACCACTCATTTCCCAGCTGTCTGGCTTGCACCTCTGGGGTGACCATGGGTGCTGTCTCTCCATGGTGAAACGGAAGTGAGGCAACTTAAGTCAACGGTGGATCAAACCAATTTGGTGGTTCTAGGACCGCGTCCAAGTGCAAGACAGACAACAGGTTTGCAGCTATGTGGAAAGCCAGGCACTTTACGCAAGGACTATATTGGGGAACTCCGAACACAAGCTAGCCGGTCTCTAGAAACCCACATCGCTGTTTATTTCCAAAACAGAAAAAGAAAAATGTAGATGGGCCAATATTTCTTCCCCTTCTGTAGGCTGGCAGTGATTTTGTGGTCGAGGTGATGAGCTACCATGAAAAGGAAGGAGGAAACCACAAAACCCATGCCCAGGGATCCTCCCAAACTGCAGCTGCAGCTGTGCACAACCAAACTGGCGTCTTCTCCCTGATGCCTCGCCCGGGTAAGAAGCTCCCACGGACAGTACTCTGATGGGTCCCCAGGACGAATGGGATTATTATGGATCACAAACATATATCAATAAAAAGTCAAGGCTGAACCAGCGTGGAGCTGGTGGCAGATTTCTTCTACTTAACACTTACTTCAAGACTGGAGCCTGTGGAGCAGTTTGCAACCACACAAAATGTAAGCTACAGATTTGCTGGTGTTTAGATTCTTTTACATGGGAAGTGGCAAGTTCATGTGTGTGTGTGTTCCAGGAGGTGCTTGGTAGCTTTAATTTGTTTTCATCAGCTAACGTCTCCCTGTACCCTGCACTATCTTTAGGTCTTTCAGTTCCCAAGTAGTACCAATAAAATTCCCAGGAAACAATAATGACATAGATCATTTCTGTGGGTATAGAGGTTGCCTAGGTCTTGTGCTTTCTGCGATCTTGGGCCATCCCATTGGTCCTTGGTGTCTGTCACACTGTTTTAGGTGCTGTGAGTATACAGATAGGATATGGAGTGCCGACAAAAATATGGCGTTTTTCTAAAGCATCTTGTTGTCTAGGAGAAGAAGACTTGAGCACCCGTGTAATACGGTGGGAGAAGCACGGCAGAGAATTAAGACAGAACACTTTGGCACACTGAAAGTCCAGGCAAGCATCCTAACCCACTGAACACAACCTCAGTAGTCTAAGACTTGCTCTCCGTCACCAATAAAGAAAGGGCCCACGGATGTGATTTGAAATTTTGCTGTTATGCACCGGAACATTTAGAAGTAGTCTGAGCACCTAGCACGTGGGGATAAAATCAACATTTAAAGTTCAGTTTGCTCAGCAACGTCTCATGCCCAACTGTGGCTCCCTTTTTAAGCTTCTCTTTGGCCACTGCTATAATGCTTGAGAGATAGCCCAGCTCCACATCCTCTGAGAAACGGCTCTTATCGGACCATGCTTAGCTTTACTGCCCAGTGGTGCTGCCTGTGAAAGCAACAGCAAAATCCCACTAAAACCACCACAGCTGTGAAGGACCCACGGGCAGCTGCTCGAAGGCTCAACTACAGCCTCTCTCCACTCTGGTGCTGGCTTCCCGAGACACCTCGTTACTGACAAGCTCGACCAGAGCTCTCCGCGTGATGTCCACTAGCTCAGCACTAGCTCAACACTGGGCACCTGGGGAGGGAGGCAGCTAGACAGGCAGCTTCGGGGCTGTCTTTGCAGAGACCCCACAACTGTAGGCCTGCGGGTCAGACAGTACTGCAAAGGCCTTGGCAGGTCAGACTCGAAGGTGTCTAAAAATCCGAGTCACACAAAGTAGCTAGTCTACGCGGAGACTTCAAAGTTTTCATGCCAGAAAGAGGCAAATCCGCTCTGTCTGCCTCTCTGTGAGCTCACCACCCTTTCCACCCTCTCACAAGAGGCACTGGGGGATTTGGAGGTCCCGGGAAGAAGGGAACCTCTCTTCTCTGTGTCTTCAAAGAGACTCGGGAGGTTCTGCTTATATAAGAGGAGGTTAATAAGTGACTCTAATGGAAAAAATGGCCTTCTACTTGGAACGGGAATATTCGGTTCTGAAAATTCCTTAATTCCACTTGAGCGTGAAAGGAATACAGCTAAGTATTGCGATAGCCCCTTCCCCTTCCTCCACCCCATTCCTTGGCACCTGACGCTCCATACCAGCCAGCAGAGAGGCGGGGAAGCATCTGTCTTCCTGACCGCTCGCTGCCGAAGAAAATGAAGCGGGGAAGAAACTGGCAAATGTCCTTCCGAATCAGTGCTTGGTGCAAAGTGGAAGGAACAGCGACTGCAAATCGAGTGTGCTCTCTTCAAGGTACAGCTGTGTCATTAGTGTGCACCAGCCCGCACGCGCTCCTCGACAGTGTGCGGGAAACAGCCCCAGCTTCCCGTCTTCAATTATCCTGTCTAGGGAGCCAAAGTGAAACCACCCAAATCCCACCAACACCTAAATACTCACCTGCTGCGCTGCTTTTATTAAACAAGCACTTAGGAGAGTGGTTTGCTGGGGGAGGGGAGGGCATGGAACCAAGCTACGTGTAGCATGATTCGTGCGAAAGAAACACAGGCCTTTTTCTCTCCAGCTGTTTGTGGAAACACCACAGCTCAGTTTGCCTTGATTAGCACAAGGATGTAGATTCGCTTTTCAGAATGTGTTAATCAGTTTCGTTTAAATGGATCCAAAGGCAGCACAAAAGTGGTTTCCCAGTTAATACACAACTCTGACTTTTTCCCCTTGAGTGCTACATTGGAGATGAATCTCAAAGCACAGCTACAAAGAGTTGTATAATTTGAAAACATCCACTCACCACAGGCTACTGGAGTGCAGAAAATGGCACCCGAACCATGCCTACCCGTCAATACCCTCTTCAGGAGGAGGGCTCGCTGGGCTGATGACCCCCAGCTTCTTTCTGTAGGGATGGTGCCCTCTTCTCAGGAACAAAGCAAACAAATCAGCGCTCATCGTCAATGCATTTCTACCGAGGGCCACGCGGATGTGGGAAGGCAAATATTTTAAGTAAATATTAAAAGCCTTGCCTAGAGATTTACATGTAAATTTAACAGCAGAATCAAATTGTAGTATTAAGTCAATGTTTCTTACTATCTCCAAGTCTGAAGCTGTTCTGGCAATATTGACATTAGTATGAGTGAGGGAGGAGAAAGGACCCCTAAAATAGATAACTTCTGATGAAAAAATGAGAAAAAAGGGAGGAACATGAGCTCCAAGGTGCATGATGACAACACATTCGAGAGCTGCGCAGATTCCACACGACGGAGCAAGAGCGGGGAGAGGTTCGTCTCATGGGCCAGAGTGTGCAGCGGGATCCGCGGAGGCGCCTTGACCAGCCCGCGGCATCCACCCTGCCATCCCGCTGCGCCTCTGGCTTTCCAGCAGCCACTCACACGTCAAGAGGATACGTGACGCAGAACTTCTGTGGCAGCCACGCATGGTGGCGTACACCCGTCATCCCAGCGCTTGGGAGGCTGAGGCAGGAGCTGTCATGAGCTCAAGGCCAGTCCGAGCTACACAGTGAGTCCAAGGCACTGCAGAGCAAGACCTTGTCTTTCTCTCTCCGTCTCTCTCTGTCTCTCTCTCTCCTTCTCCCTCTCCGCCCTTCCCCTCCCCCTCCCCCTCCCCCCTCTCTCCCCCTCCCCCTCACCTTCTCCCTCTCCCTGCAGTCACAGCTTCCCCCTTTACACTATGGACCTAATAATACAGACCTCCTGTGGACGTTACAAGCCACAATACATTTATTGAATACATGGTACATAATAAAGAGACTGAAAAACAGCGACCACATTCTTCATGAGGAAACACCTTCTGAGTGTGCTGTCTCCGCCTAAGTCTGTGTGCACCTCAGCGATTAAATCCTCTGTGGAGGGACAGACTGGGCATCTGCCTTAAACTGTGCTGAACTCAGGTTCGTGGCAAATGCTGCTCCCAGGTTTCTGGAGTTTACATTTCTTTCCAGGCCAGTGGGAGCTCACACAGAAACCCACACAAGGGACTTGTCTGCCAGTTTGAGTGCACCAATACTCGGTGGCTACAGAAATGAGGGTGAATGATTCCTACCCCCAAAGACAAAGCGGCAGACTGTTGACTTAGGAAATATTTCCTAAAATGAATGGTCAGCACTATCTGATGGAGATGACTGATTGATTCATCTACAAGCTGGCTGAGCACCAAAAAAAGTGCAAATTCCAAAGGAAAGCTACACTTTAGAGACAGAGACCAGATATTTACCCAGCCATCAGCCGCACCAGGCGAAGTCTGAGGGCTGCCTGGGCCCCACCATCCACCCATCACTCTGGTCTGGCCTCAGGCCCACAGTCAGTTCCATGGGTCCCACTGCTCAGTTCCAGGAGGGGTCCTTCCTGCCTGAGACAGGGTGGTGGTTAAATGAGAAAAATCATGCAAGAGCTCTCCTTGCTGGAAAACACACATAAGACAGAGGTTGAATGGGGCCGGAGGGTTAGCTCAGTGGTTCTGGCGCCTGCCTCGCAAGCGTAAGGACCTGAGTTCGATCCCCGGTTACCACATATAATGCTGGGCGTGGTGGCTCACACCTGTCATCCCAGCACTCAGGAGGCAGAGACAGGAGGATTGCTGAGTTCGTGGCGGCTTGCCTGGGCACCATAGTGAGCTCAGGGCCAGCCTGAACTACAAAGCAAGACCCTGTCTCCAAAAAAAAAAAAAAAAGACAGAGGTTGAACGCTTAAGACAACATGCAAAACAGAGGGACAGACAGAGAGGACAAAACAGAACAGGGAAAAGGGAAAGCTTAGAATCTCAGCTGACATTGCCAATTTATACCCCAGTTCTTGGACTCACTACCTTTGGGGCAAGCTAACTAATTTCTGTGTGCCTCAAATATGAACCTATAAAATAAGAATGAAAAAAAATCATAAAAGGCATGAAACTTCTGCTTAACAGTTCAACCAAGATTCTCCTAATGAAATGTAGCAACTTTGTCTTTTGTTTGTAATGCATGAAAAACAGTGTGATGTTCATGTTCTAGGCCATAAAATATAACTGCTCCAGATCTTAATTTTCTAAGACATTGATATGTTAATTATTCAATTATTAATTATTCAATTATTATTGTTGGTCATTAATTACTCATAGGTGTTTTGGTTCAGTCCGAACAGCATCTATAAAACTGTAGCATTTCTTTATCGCACCTCTGTTAAAACTATTACAGTCAATTTTCCACCAACTACTTAAGGTTTAGCACTTGAAAACAAAACATGTTTTCAAGAACATCTCTAATCTCCTTTTTATTTTCTCATTCAATAGTTTCTTTCTCATTGCTTATCTGACTTCTTCTTAATCAAACACTGACAACTCAAAAGGATTATTGTCTAAAGCCTGATAATATAAAACTATTCTATTTAAATATCATGTCACCCAGAATAATTATTTTTAAGAACACATTAGAAAGCAAAACTTCCAGCAGACTTGAAGCACTAGACAAACAAATGACACCAGCACGGATATGTGCAAAGTGGTTTTCATGGAGGCTATCATTTTATGCTGTAATGAACTGTCTCAAGATTATGGTGATAATAAAAATAATGGATGATATAATAATAGATTAAGTAATACAATTACATTCATATGGATTCATGGTCCTTGTAGCTAGAGACAGCATAAGTTCCAGACCTTCAAAATTGGTTGTTTAACAGCTTGGGAAATAGGCTGAATAGTATGATATTTTTCATTTTGTAAAATGTCAGAGGCCCTTGCCACATACAGCCACATGTACTACGCGTGCTTGTGTGCATGTATGTGTGTGTGTGTGTGTGTGTGTGTGTTTTCCTAGAAAGAGGACATAAGGGTCAGTTTTTCCAGAAAAGGTTACATGAGTTAGCTAAGTGCTCTGTAAATGCTACAGAAACTGGATTCTTGCTGGAGCTGATCATTCTTTGTTCTCAGGACTTAGCTGAAAGCACAGAACCCTGGCTTCTGGGGAAGCAGAAGTGGTGTTTGTCCTCAGTGCCCGTTCTGGTTGGGGGCCCTATTTCTGAGCTTGTTGAAAGCTCTACTGAGTCCCACCTCCTCTGCTGCCTTCCGTGACTATTTCCAAGCCATAACGACCCTCAGTTGTCAGTTATCACTTATCTGATCCTCGAACTCGGGACCCGCAGCCAGCGGTCAGTCTGGCCCAGCTGCCGCTTTACCTACAGGACCCACTCTTCTTCTAGGGGTACAGACCAGTCCTGTTGAGTTTCTGCTCTGAGCCCAGATACATCCCCAGCCCTGATGCCGGCTTCCCCAGGGCTTCTGGAGCCATGTGAGGCTGACAGATGGTGTCATTTCCAGGAACTGTCCATAAAGGAAGGGGATTTTTCTTCTCCTCTTGCGTAAGAAGAAATAGAGCTGGCCGGCCATGTTGGATCCCGACGTGGAAGGGACACGAGTGACATGAGCAGCGAAGCCACGTGAATCTGGGATCATGGAAGCTCCCTTGGTGCGTGGAGCTCTCTCCATGCGTGTGACTGGGAAAAAATTCTGCCTTCTTTGAGACACTATTTCCTTGAGATCTCTGACCTTAGCTCCTTAGCACCCTTGCCAATACTGTAACTGATTGAAGCTTTAAAATCTAAAGTGAAAGTTTGACAAAACGTGGGTGTCACAAATCTGGTTCAGGGGCTCTCTGTTCTACAGCTCCCATTGGTGTTGCCATTTTTAAATGATCTATAAACATTAGACCATAATTTTGTTTCTTCTGTGATTTTATATCCCATGAAACTTCCACAGAGCCTGAGTCTTTGACAAAGAGAGAAGGGTGTGTTAGTTCAACCTCACAGTGACATGAACGTTCCTAAGTGCTGGCAATCACTTTTTTTTTGGGAGACAAGGTCTCACTTTACAGTTCAGCCTGGCCCTGAGCTCACTATGTAGCCCAGGCAAGCCTCGCACTCAGCAATCCTCCTGCCTCTGCCTCCCAAGGGCTGGGATTAGAGGCCTCAGCCACCACACCCGGCTGGCAATCACTTTTAATCCCCAACGCCAGGTGGTACAGAGAAGGTCTTTTTTATGGTCTATGGCTACATACTCTGCTCACATCCACTCCTAAGTGGGGCCTCAAGAAAGCGCCTGGACTGTGGAGACCCATAGTGGATTTGCTTGTAAAGGATGGAGTCCGGCTGAAAGGCGTGGGTCCCTGGGGTCTGGCCTGGAGGAGTTTGTCTTCCTCCCTCAGCTCTCCCTTCTGCTTCCTGGACCCCAGGCCTGAAGCAGCTCTCTGGGGCCCCACCTCTCTGCCATGGACTATGGACTGAAACCTGTGTAACTCTAAGCTAAAAATAAAACTTTCCTCCTTTATATTTCAGGGTATTATGTCTCAGAAACAAGAAAGGGACTGAGACAGCACTCCGTATACCTGTTTTGATACTGCTGGCAAATTAGATGTGTTCACCTTCTACTTTCCTCCTTGGGAAAGAGAATCCAAAAATAACTTTGCAATCAATGGTGCCCTGTTATGAAAAGAAAACAAGGTGCCAAGTGGAGAAATCATCACCAGGTCCGGCGGCACAGGAGAGGCTGACGTCCCCACTGTTCGGCCCAGCGCAGAATGTCCACACTGTGTAATTAATTACTCTGCCACCCCAAAGCCTATGGCTGGACTCTGGCACGTAATTACAGTTTTACATGAATAAAATAATTAGTTCCTTTATAAAACCACGTGAAATAGCTTTCAAAAGTTATATGATAAAATTGTCTTTTGCTCCACATTTACCATGAAGTCTGGCTTGTGTCCTCTGTGTGAACAAGGACTACACACTTGCACAAAAGAACAAAAATGCTGTCTTGTTTAAGTACCTCCTGCACTGATGCATGTCTTGGAGATCTGCTAGGTATCTGTTAAATATGCATCAAATGCCTGTATATTTTAAAAAAGAATGTGACTAACATTTAAATCTGTGCCATTGATAATGTAACATTTTAATCGTTCAATGGTACTATCCCTCAACCATAAGCAATTTTGCTCCCAGGAGACCCCTGGGAATGTCCAGAGACATCTCTGGACTCCCCATTAGGGGATGGTAGCTAATAGGCAGAACGCTGCAAAACACCTTATAATGCATAGGACAGTCTTCACAGCAAAAGAATTTTCATGCCCCATATGTCAACATATCAAGGTCGAGAAGCTCTGGCTATGCCTTGGCTCGAGGTTACCAGTAACAAACGCTCCCTCCAGGAGGCAGGATGTCGTCGACTTTCCAAGCGACACCACACCGAAAGAGCTCCATAAAAAGCAACCACGTCCCCAGCTGTCCATGACAGCCAGACGAGAAAGAGAATCTTTGTGCAAATGCTGTCCTGGGTTTGGGTTCTTTGACTATTCAGTTAATAATCATGGTTTCCTAGGTCCATCAGGGAAGCCAAAGGTGCAAGAAAGCTCAAGGTAACAGGTCCATGATGAGATCTCATTCATTCTCAGGCTCTACAGATTTCACCCAAGCTCTGAACTTCTTTTTTCTGTACAGAGATTTTCTTTGCATTTCAGTGCGAACACCAACCACGATAAACTTGTACCCTTAGCTTAAAGGATAAGACCTCTTAGGAGACAGCTGTCTTTCCCTCTTAGCTACAGCTCCGCTCACACCCCACCTCAAGCCTGTAGCTCCTTCTAGGCCCACAGGCTCATTAAATTGTTTCTCAGGTACTTGCATGCAACTTATTCGCCTATAGGGGCCAATGCCCCACCAAAACATGTATCAGCCCACCTTTCCTGAGCTTTGGGCCCTGGGGATACAAAAACTCTATTTTCTTTTAAAAATAGGTGTGTCTCCTCATTAGAGTCATTGTTACTAATGAAGATTACCAGACGCCTTTGGATACACTGCTGAGGAAGGGAGGGTTTATCTGGGTGAGTAGGGGTTTTCCTAAACATGTTGATCACAACTTTAAATGCTCTAAAATACATGTAAAAGTCCTATCATTAAATTTAAACAGCCTGATGAGATGCTGCACAAGACCAGGAGAATGACAAATAAATTGCTGTAATCTGCCATACTGTCACATAGTCTGCTCTGGAGCAGTTGTAATTGACTAACAGGATAATAAGGTGGCAGTTTACAAATCTGCAAGCCATACTCCTTGGCTGGAAATGCCCTTGAGGAAAAAAAAAAGGCTCCAAGTCAAGAAGACGAAGTGGGTGGATGCAAATCATCAGGGTGGATGTAATACACTTCACACAGGAACTCAGTGGAGGTCACCATGCAGTACTGGAGGTAGGAGCAGCAACAAATGTATTCACGTAACCTTTTATTTCTCTTGACATACAAAATGTTCATTTTGGAAGACATCCCCCACATCCCCAACAGTACCAGACTTAGAGGACCCACACTGAGGTCTCATCCTAAGTAAGAGTGAGGTCAAGAAAGGCCTTGCTATCCCCATTCCACTGGCCACAGAGGGCAACTTCAGGCAGAGGCTGCCCATGGCAGGTCACCCAACTCCTGAGTATCTTGTAACCATTTTGTACAAGGCTGCATCTCTTTCCACACTCATGGACTCTACTGAGTTTCTTAGGGAATTTATGGTTACCATGTATTTACTTGCATACAACCTACATCCCTATAAGCGCCAACCCAAGTAAAAACTTTCAAATCAGTCCCATCTTTGCTGAGCTTTGTTCACAAGCTTTGACCAACGGTACCCAAAGGAAGATTCTAACCAACAGGCAAATACACAACTCACCCACCAGGGAAAATGTCCAGAGTAAATGATCTCCCAGGACACTGAAGTATGGCCGCAATAAGCAGCTTAAATATGATAAGAAACCCACTTCCATTACTGTAGGCTGTATATCCATATTCTAAACATTTGAAATGCTTCAAAATTGGATTTTTGGATTAGGTATGCTCTACTGATAAAGTCTACACAAATATTCCAAGAACTGAAAAACTCTAAATTACAGAACACTCCTGGTCCCTAATATTTTAAATAAGGGGATACTCAACCTGTACTGCTACTCTTTAGAGAATCATTATCCAACGTGGATCAAGAGAGGTAGAAGAGTATCGGGAGATGGTATCAAACTACAGGGCTTTGAAGGTCATCATAAGGAATACAGGCATCTGTGGGAATGAGAAGGGGTACCTCTGAGGATGCTGAACACAAGAGACACTGAGGCTTATAAAAGGACCCCCTGGTGGTTGCTGTGTGGACTAGAACCGTGCGGGACACAGAAGCAGGGACGGCTAGTGCTGAAGCCAGTGAGAGATGACCACGGTCCAGACACGGAAGGCAACCGGGGAGGAAGGCCTAGCAGCGCTCAGGACAAACCCTAATGCTGCGCGGACCATGATCAAGAAGGAAATCGAGGACGACACTGAGGGACAGAGGAAGAACCTGTTTTTTCCTGAGACAGGAAGATTGCAGAAGAAGGACACAAGCGAGCACATGTCAAAAGGGAGAAACGAACAGCTTGGTGGAGGCATGTTATTCCAAGGTATTACCACAGGCATCTACATTTAAAACCGTGTTCTCTGTCTCATTCCCACACATACAGCCACATTCACATGGAGGTGCATATATAAGTATACAACAATGCATTGATATATGAACATGTGTGCATCTTGCAGGTGAGAAGGGGTTAAAGGGGGGGGGGTGAATGGCATACTCCTTTCTTTTCCTCAACTGGCCATTTCTTTCAGAACAAAAACTGCCCATGACACGCCATCCTCTTTCCTTTCGAAGCAGACTTTCCACTGAGTAAATCGGTAGAAGTGCACACATACAATAAAATAAAAGGAAAAAACATTAGCATTTTCCAGCCTATCAGCAGATGAGGCAGAAAGAAACCATTTAACAGACAGATATAAAGGTTTCCCAGAGCAGCTCCTGCCAGGCAGTTAACAGCACAGGGCTGAAGAAACCCGCTCCGTGCTCAGGCCGCATAGGAAGCTCGCAGAGAGAACAGTATGAAGAACCAAAGGTCCTGGTGCCCTCTGCGGGCACAGGTGAAAACGGACTCCGGACAGTGCGGCACGAAGTCCCAGGCCCACCTCGGGGTTCCGCAGTGTGGGCTGGAGATCCCTCCGCTGAGCAGGCTGCTGAGCGCCCCGCCTCTGGCGCCCCCCCCCCGCCCCCTTGGAGAAAAGCAGGGTTGGCAACGGCAAAGCACATGCCGCTGTCCCTGTGCCTATGGCTCACGCAGACTGAGGCCAGACACTGACTGCGAAGAGGCTGCCTCACTGAGTAAACCTTCGTCCGGTCCACGAAGCTGTCCGTGTCCGCCGTACCCCGGGGTCAGTCTGGAGAGCACCCTGGCCCGGGGCCCCACCTCCCACTGTCCCGGAAGGATGTCTCATCCCCTCGGCCTGCCCTCAGCAAGACTCCCGGGTCTGCACAGCAACCAGCCTCTGGCCCCGGGGTGCCTCCTTGTACCCCTCCGGCCCCTGACCCCCCCTGTCTTCGGGGTTCACGGTCCTTGTTCATCCACGGGGAACTCAGAGCTGCGCCCAGCACTGCCTCCGCTCCGCCTGGAATAAGTTTTACTGTCTAGCTATAGGAAGGCTCTGGTTTTGCTTTGACAGCGGCAGAGAGAACGTCCCTGGGCATTTCCTGCCCGTGCTCCTGACGGGACGGCGCTGGGGGAGGAGCGAGCGGCCGCAGCCCAGGGTTCTTGGTGCCTGATGCCAGTCTTGGTTCTGCCCTGTTGTTGGGGTGAACAGAATCGGTGCGGGAAGAGCATAACAAGGAAGACTCATCTGTAGTATTTGTAGTTCTGTCCATAGCCTTCATGGCTCTTCCTCCCCTCCCCCAATCGCTCGGCTCGAACGCCTTTTCCAGCACTCCAGGAAGAAGAGGTGTAGCCTTGCAGGGAATGAACCGAAGTGAGTATGAATCAGTTATGTCACGTCCTTCGCATCACGGCCAGGGTGCCACTTAGAAGCGGAGGCTGAACAGCACGGGGTCCTCTTCCCAGGCTGCCGTCTCTGTCATTTGTAGTTAGAAAGACCCCAGCTTCTCCTGACAGTGGCAAATGAAATGCATTATAACAAACACGCTCTAAACAAGGCTGCCTCTTTAGCACCACGTCCGCCGCAATCCTGACACCTCGTGGGGGGCGGCAAAGGGGAGCAACAGGAAGCGGAACCGAGCTAAAAATAAACATGGCTGATAGAGTCTAACTGACACAGGCTGACCAGGGTGAGCGCTGACTGGCCACTGCCACGTCCACCGGCTTCTCTGTGGGCATGCTGTATCGAAGGGCCCGACATCTACGCGTGACCTGTCAATGGGAAGCTTTGGTTGACCCTATCAGAAAAGGGAGGCTGTGAATTTAGTGATCTGATGACTCCCGCCCCGTGGGTTTGGCCCTCAGAGTCTCTCTGGAGGGGTTTGTCCCTGATGGAGAAAACCACTCTGCTCCAGAATGCCAGGTGCTGCCTGTGGAAGCCAACCGGTCCCAACCACAGGAGTCACCAAAAAGCTTCAATGTTTTGGTTCACAAATACTGTCACAACTTGTAAACATTTATTGGGCATCTACGCCAGCCAGGCATCAGGCTAGGGCGTAAGGAAGGGTCACAATCAACTGCCCTGGTCAGTGCAGTTCCATCGCAAAGCGTAGCAGGACAGGCACCCTCAAAAACCCTAAGGAGCCTGGCGAGGTGGCTCACGCCTATAATCCCAGCTCTCGGGAGGCAGAGGCAGGAGGATTGCTGAGTTCCAGGCTTGCCTGGGCTACATAGTGAGCTCAGGGCTAGCCTGGACTACAAAGCGAGACCCTGTCTCAAAAAAAAAAAAAAAAAAGAAAAGAAAACCTAAGGAGTTTAGGCATTCAAAAATCAAACTGTAAATAAATTCGTGCAAGACTGAAGGGAAGTCATCAAGGCTCATTAGGTCTGAGTAGCTACATGAAAATGTTAGTCGTTGGTTAGCTTCCAGTAATAATGCAAATGGCAGAAAGTAATGAGAATGTTTACCCAGCAAACAAACAGAGCCCAGCCTTCCAGATAGCCCAGGCAACGGGAAGGGTTCCGGTCCTCCCTGGGCCTGTGTGCGGCCTTCTCTTCCTTTCCCGCTGACCCAGCCCAAAGGCTCCACTGCAGGCAGATCAGTCCGCCTTACTCAGGCGGCCACAGGGCTTCCCTCCGCCGGTGCTGGGGTCCCGCCCAAATTCGCACCCCTCACGGCCGGCTCACCCTGCTGTGTGAGCACACGGGCCTCTGCACGGCACTCCCACGGGCACTCGGCAAAGCAGCGATGCTTGAAAACGTCAAGAGGACCCTGCACTTAGACCTCACGTGGACACCATGAGGTCTGAAAAACTGGAATTTACATCTATTTACAGAGAAAATGTGTGGCCCAAGGGTTTGAACTTGAAAATTATACTTGTGTGTGCATGTTCACGCATGTACACACACATCACAGAGTGCCTATTTTAAAAAAAAATACTGGCACTTGTAAAACCCCCAATTTGTTTATAATACAAATGGTCATCTCGTATTTTATTGCAAAGTCCTTCTGTTCCTATAGTAACTTTTAGCCCTATTATGCACATACGACTGAGTCCTGCACATACCATTTTGGTGCTAATATGGAGCCTCAGAGAAGGAAGAAACGGTCAAAAAGTAAACAGAAAATAATGGGGATGCGAGAGGCGGTGTGTGTGGAGGAAGAGGAGGCAGCTGGTTAGCTGGCCTGTTAAAGTACCAGGGCGTTAGGCACGAGGCCATCGCTCCCACCGTTCTTGCTCCTTTGCCAATCCCAAGGGCTGACACTACGGAGCCATCCCGCAGATTAAAACCGGGTTTCCAGGGGGCTTTCTGCTTCCCTGGGAACCTTCCTCGTTCCCCTCCCCACCTGTGGCCCCTTCCCACAGCAGCCAAATGAAATCCACAAGAAAAATATTACAATCTAATGAGGCTCGCGAGATTCTGGGAGAGACGGAGGGCAGGCTCTGACTTGGGCTTCAGCGTAACATTCCTTCTACAGAGTCTTCATTACACTGAAAGGAGACAGGGAACCGCTGCTTCTAAACGCACTGCCCTTCAGAGCAGGATCCCTGCCCCCAGGTTTCACCGCCAAGGAAGAAGGCTGCGCTTCCCTCTGTGCCCGCCTTCTTCCTCTGGGGGTCCCCAGCCCTATTTCGTGGCACTCCTTCTACCCAGCATCCTCCCGGCTCCTCAGGCGCCCTCACTTGCCATCCACAGAATTTCCCCCGCTGTGTTCAGGCTGTGCGTCCACAACGCCAAAGCAGCAGACAGTTAAAAACGGAATTCATTCCTCTCCTGAGTAATTCCAGTTGGTCTGGCTTCTCACCAGTGACCTGCGGTTCATCCACACCCTGCACATGTGGATGAGAACACGAAGCCACATCCAGAGCATGCCTCCTGCTTGTCCCCGGGGAGGGTGGCTTCCAGAGCAGCCATTGTCACAAAACAGAGCAGGGAGGGGAGCGGCCAGGTGAGTCATCTTTCTCGCAGGTGCAGGTTCCAGGGCCCACGGAGGGCGTCTTGCATACACGTCGGTTAACGTTTGAACTCGAGTCACACTGGCTGGAATCCCGAGTCCGAGGCGGCTCATCTCAGCCTGCAGCCTCCCTTCCGGAACGTTCTATGTGGCTGGCCACGGGGGATCTGAACGCTCAGCCTTGCTCCCTTTGAAAACAAAGACCTACCTCAAAGGGCTGTTGTAAAACTACTGCTGCACAAATGGGTGGTGCACAGGAAGTGCCTTCTGAATGGCGTTTGTCTTATCCTCAGTGCATCCACTGTTGGGTGAAAGGTAACAGTCTGTCCCTCAGGGAATGGTTTGAGTGCTCTATTCGGCCCTGCAGCTGTTCTTCCTAGCAGAGCCCTTGCCCCTCGCCCCGAGACCCAGCCTGTGGGCACAGAGCCCCAGAGCAGAGGTGGCAGGGCCTTTGAATGGCCCAGACTTTAGATGAGCCAAGTGTATCCTGGGCTTCAAGACTCGCCCTGGAGTCTCAGCCTGTCTCCTTCCCGCGGAGCCAGGCAGGTGGCCCACCCTTAGGATGCTGGCACCTCGGGGGCTGTTGCAGGCCACCCTGGGTAATTCGTGAGATTCTGTTCTTAAAAAGAAGGAGGAGGGGGCCAGAGGGTTAGCTCAGTGGTTCCAGTGCCTGCCTCGCAAGCGCAAGGTCCTGAGTTTGAGCCCTGGTAACCACATACAATGTTGGGCGTGGTGGCTCACACCTGTCATCCCAGCACTCGGGAGGCAGAGGCAGGAGGATTGCTGAGTTCCAGGCTTGCCTGGGCACCATAGTGAGCTCAGGGCCAGCCTGAACTACAAAGCGAGACCCTGTCTCAAAAAAAAAAAAAAAAAAAAAAAAAGGAGGAGGAGGAAGGGAAGGAGGAAGGGGAGAGAGGAAGAAGAGGAGAAAGAGAGAGGAGGAAAAGGAAGAAGGATGAAGAGAATGGAGGAGGAGGCAAGGGAGGGGGAGGATGTGAGAAGGGAGGAGGCACCACCCCGAAGCATTCCAGGAGTGCAGAACCAGGAAGGACGCTCTGCGGGTGTTGTGCACACTTATCCTTTCTTCCAGCTTCAGTCTTGCACATCTGGCCACAGAAGCGTCGCATTAGATGGAAGCATCTCAGATCCGCAGTCTACTTCCCAGAGCTGGGGCGCCTCGTACTGCTACGGCCATGTCTGGCTCAGCTGTTATCTCTTCACACCTCGGAGCGAGCTGAAGCCCAGCATCCCCCCAGCCCTCCCCCCCGGGTGTTGTGACAGGACTATCCCAGCAAGGGCAGGCGGCCTCGCCAGGCGGAGCTGCCTGCAGGGCGCAGCCCAGAACCCAAGCAAAAGCAGCCGCGCCTGCCGGTGCTGCTACCTTGTAGCAATCTGTTTGTGGAAGATGGTTCCCACATTTCCTACGAAGCCCTATCTGCAGAAGAAAAGTAAAAATGCATAAACATGACTCTCTAAACTAGGAAAATGATACCGATCAGGTCAGTAAATAGCCAGGAAACTGCAGTTGGCCAATTCTTGATTTGTTTGGATTCAAAAAACTAGTCCCCGAATGCTTCCTTTCTCCGCCCTGCAAATCTGAGGCTGGAGGGAAATGAAGTGATTGATAACAAAGCTTCACTATTCTCCAAAAGATGTGGTGGGGAGACCGTCTGAATGAGGGGCCGTTTGCTCTCCGTTTTGTTGAGTGCTCCTTATCCCATACTGATGAGCACACACTTACACCGGAGAGAAGATGGTCTTCGGAATAGGCACTTACTAGGATTAAATTTACATTCTCTGTCCAAACACAGACACATTTTAAACCGACAGTGCTACATGTTGAGCTCACATCCGCAAATACAGAGAACGTGAGTTTTTGGAAGAACAGTTTTACACCTTTAGATGCTGGCAGAAAAATAATTTTCTATTACTCAATTTAAGATACGGGGACACAGAATAAAAAAGTGACCTAGTTGGATGGCAAAGCACTCGTGACATACACATCTTGTGGTGCTCAAGAGCCAGCTCGGTCTAAGCCTGTCACTGGAGGGCAAAGACTCTGTGTGTGTATAAATAATTAGGTAATCTCAAAAAGGAGTCTGCAGATGCTCCGAGATGAGCCTGCTGACAAAGTCACAATGACAGCTGGCTAACATGTTCACAGGACATCAGCGCCTCTTAAAAGTTGCTCTGAAAAGGATCCATTGGGTCCCTACTGGGTTAAAACCCCAGCATTCCGAGACAGCTCGTGTTCAATGGCCACAGAAATCTATTCACACTATCTACAGAGGGCAAGAGACAAAGATTATGTCTCAAAGGCACTCAGTCCTGTGTTGCGAAGAAGCAGCCAGATAAATGCAACCCACGTAAAATCAAAGCCTATCTATCAGCTGTCAGGGCTTTTCGAGGGGGCCTCCTTTGGGGCTGGAGTCAGGAAAGTGTATGTTTGGGGGAAATCGCTCTCTATACAGCAATTTGAGCATGGAATGCTTTATGTCCACACGCACTCTACGATTGCTCCTAAGTGTTGAACTACACTCAACCTGGAATTATATGTGGAAGAAAGTCCCCTGATGAACTGATGAGGTTGAGTTCAACTGTAGCAAAACAGATCAAGCTCCCACTCCACACCTGGTCTGGTCTTGGCGGGGGCGGGGGGGGGGGGTCGCCGGGAAAGGCCCACAGTGTGGTGGGAGCTTAGAAGGAAGAGTGCTGTGGGAACGCGGAGGTGGGGTGGGGTGGGGTGTGTTAAGGCTGGGAGGACAGCTGCACGGAGTGCTGGGAAAGTCCTCCAGCGAAACAGAAAGATGTTTGCTAAGGCAACGTGGATACTGATTCTCACCAAACCCATCCAACTCTTCGATACTGCAGCCTTTCCCATACAAAAGAATGTTAGGAAGGAACTCCTTGCATTGTTTTTAAAAGCAATTTTACTGTATCGTTATTGTCTGGCACAGAACGCGTGGGCATATTGCCCTTGAGCTCATTCCAGTGCACCCAAGAGAACAGTAAGACAGGGAGAAAATCAGGGCTAATGTCATGAAATGAAATAAACTCATTGTTAGGGGCTACAGTTCACGTCCTGTCCAGCTCTGGGATACGAATCCATTCCACCCAGCAATCCTCCCACCATGGACAAATGGGGAAGCAAGCACCATATTTTGCCGAGACGCAGCTCTCAGGTTGAGCAAGCTCCTGTCCTTTGGCAGATTACTCCTCTGGGAGCCCAGTTTCCACATCACAACCTGCTCTTTCTAAGCCTCTTGATTTCACCAGCCGTGTGTGCCTTCCTCCCTTTCAACAATGATAGATTTAATGACCAGTGGAACTAGGAGCAAGGAAGAGGAGAGAGAAGATGGACCATGAAAGGGAAGAGTTTTTCATTCTTTTCACTGGTGGCTCTGATTATGAGTCAAGTTCAGATCCACTAGATCTGAGATCCCACTCTGCCATTAAAAGCATTTTGCGATTTCAACTGAAGAAGACATTGTAGAACCATGTGCAGCCTCGGATATGTGAAGCAGAGAGGAACTGCAAGAAGTTATCAGGGAAGCCAGAATTCTGGTGTGCAAGAATTGAGATCTACAATGTTAAATCCAGTAGTTTTGAGAAAACTTCTCAGCAAAAGGAGAACGCTGACGTTTAGAAAACTTGGCCAGGGTGATCGTAATTCTGTCCCCGGGACTTGTATGACTTCCCAGGCAAACGAGGTAAATGGCAAAACATAGTGGGAAAACTATGTAAAGACGTGTTACAGCTTCCGGCAATCCTATTCTACAGAGCACAGGATGCTCTGGGGAAACAGTGCTCGCGTCATTCTCCTGTTCCTTTTCCCCTTCTCTTCCATTAGTGCTAAAGGGCAGCTCAGGTCCTTGGTTCAGCAGACATAACCCTGGAACAGAAGACTGCCATCGCGGGGCAGGGACACGGACAGTGCAAATGCAACACAACAATCCAGACACAAGAACTTCTTTCTTGAGCGCCTTATATCTTTCTTGATTTTCCCATCAAATCTCTACATTACAAAGATGAGTCTGTTTTTGTATTCCACAAAGAGATGATTTCAGGATTTGTGTGTATTAACACCAAGCTAAACAAGCCTCATTGTTCTCAATCATTCATTCAATCCATCTGTATGTATTAAGCTCTTAACGTGCACACAACATTGAGTTTGTCTAGAGTCGTGCCTGCCACAAAGGAGGCATGGGACTGTGTACTCAGCGACTGGAGGAGCGTTCTCTTACATTCAGTGGTATTCAAAGGCCCCAACTAAAAAGAAGGGATAGGATGTTGCCAAGACAGAGCCCCAAGACCCTTGAAGATGATGAGGGAAAGAACAGGGAAGGGCATGGGGTCTTAGTTCTAATGCCAAGTTAGCTCCAGGGGTGCCAGACAAATGCAGTACGGTCTCCCTTGGTGGGCCAGAACCCTCTGATGAATGAATGAATGACACACACACAAAAAAAGAGAGCTCTCTTGTTTTCCACTTTAAAGCTCTAGCTTATTATTAATATATTAAGGCATTTTATAAAGTTCCCAATGTGTCACATCACCTGAATTAGAACTGACTCTTAAAATACACAAACATTTAATGATTTATCATGGATTCAACTGAACATGAATCAAAATGGCATTCCTGAAAGCAGCCAGACAGTGTTAAAAATTATTTTCCATCTCCAATGACCTATACTTAAATCCCATTTCCTCCTTTTTGTTCAGACTCTTGCTTGCCCAGAGAAATTAGTCTTACAACAACTTGACACAGACAGTCTTTATCCAAATATCAAATGGCGCCTCTAATCAGAAACTCAGGGCAGCTTCCTCCTAGCATGTTACTATCCCTGGGTTCACAAAGGCGTGGGAAAAAATTAAAAATAATAAAGTAGGCTCTCAGCCAAAAACTTCGAACTGTAAAAGTTGTTCTCATGACAGATGTCGGGAACAAGTTCTTAGATGCACTTTTCTTCAAATTCATTTCTACCAGCTGAAGGGGACGTAACTATTTCCCAGGGACACAGTCACTCAAGGGACAAGAATGGAATCAAAGTTCATAAAATCTGTTAATTAGCTTGAATGCACAGGAAGCTGGCTTGTCCCTCTTCATGTCTCCAACATCTTCTAATTCTGTTCAGAAAACTATTTGTAAGAGCTCTGAGCTAATGGGGATCCCAAGCAGGACCCCAAAGAGCAGTTCCAGAGGGAACGCAAGATGTGAGATCAGCTTCTCAAATATGACGCTTTGTCCATTCCACGGCTGTAATTATCTGGAATCAGAAACATACTCCAAAAAAGAAGGGAAGAAAAAGGCAGTTCCCATAACAAATCTGGTGTGGCTGTGCCCTTCTTGCTTAATTTAGTTTTATTTTTAAACACACAAGCTTATGTTTAGCAAAGAATGACAGTAAAAGCAGGAAGCAATGGTGTATTTTAAGGGGAAAAGAATGAATGTAAGGAAACCTACCATTTACTAAGTTCTATGTAACCTTGAGCAGTCACATAATCTTCTTTAAGCTTTAGTTTCTTTGTGGGTGAAAAGAATATATCCAAGGAAATCAAAATAGTTAGATTTTCTAAAATATATGAATTGGCCCCATCTAGCTGTGTGACAAATGCAAATGAAATGTGACTTGAAGAAGAATGAAATCAACAGTCTTTATTCCCACCACTCACCTTTACAGTTCAGAGGGTTCCCAGAAGAGGCACAGTGCAGGGCCAGCCCCTGGCAGCTTCACGGAAATCCCCGGTACCAAGTTCCATGACAAGAAAGGGCACAAGTGGCTGGCATGGGGGCCCTTGCCCGGTATCCCAGCACGGCCAGGTCCACGGAGCTCAAGGGGAGAACCTGGCCCGGATAACTTGCAACACTGTAAGATCCATCATCAAATTTTAAAAGATGTTAGCATTTGGCTGAGGGTGAAGGTGCAAGGATCCATCCTCAGTCCTAGGGCCAGGGTTGGAGTGGAAGAATAAACAGAAACACTTCAACCCAGACAAAGCGTGGAGATAAAAGGGGCAAGGAAGAGGGAAACAGGGAAGAAAGGGAAAGGCGGGAAAGTTGTGTGCTACAGTGTGCTTCCATCAACTTTAAGCGAAGTGAAAGTGAGTTCCTCTAAGAAACCGTTATAAAAACATGTGGTGGCCCATGAAAACCGGTCAAGCTGGACACTGGAGATCTGTGAAGGTTTTTATATGTACACTATGCTTCAATTAAAAAGCTTATTTTAAATGTATATTTTTAAAAATCTTTAAAAGTTCTATTTCTAGCTGTGGGCAAAAGAGAAATGAACTCAACAAGACTGGTAAGTATACCAGTTGGTCAAAGTGCACTTCCTCAAGCTTTGGAGAAAGGAAGCCAGCATCCCACAGTGAAACAGGGGTGCTGTGCACCTCTTGTTTAATTTAGTTTGATTTTAAACAAACAAACTCTGGAGAAAAGAGCCCAGATTCAAATCCAGCTCTGTGTCTGGCCTGGGACAAGCTCGTGAGTGTAAGCCTTGGGTTTCTCTTTGTATGACGTAGTTAACAGTGAGTTTCTCCAAGAGGCAGGTGGTGACTGGTGTTACTTCACTTCCTACTTCTCAGTCTATACTGAAAAGACATCAGTATCAGTCTATTCCCGTAGTGGGGAAGCCACGACACAGTGTTAAGAAAAAAAGATGATAATGTCCAATTATTTTTTTCCAAATTGGAACCTCAGTATTTAGGTTTAAAAGTAGTATTGGCACTTTGTAACTCATTAGTGGGTTTTGGGTTACTTTAGTGGGTTTCTGGTCTCTAAAAGGTTCACCATCACTGGTCTAAACCAAGTCTCACCCTCTTAATATGGTGCCTGGTACATGAGGGGCACCTTGGGAAATCTTCGCTGAATGATGCATGGTTGGTTATTAGTTTCTTATCTTATAGGGACTTAGAATCCTGAACCTAGCAGTACCAAGAAAACTCTTAAAAATATCGATCCTTTGCAAGACCCTCTACAAACCTATGACTCTCATTTTTTTCCTCAGTAACAACCAAAAGGCGGCATACACTACTGGTACCTGAAAAATGGATGAAAAGTGTGTTACCGTGGAAACATCTGCCTCCCTGTGAAAGACCATTGTACGGCTTACAACTAACTGTTTTAGGGAAAATGATGTTGGCACCCACAGGCATCTGCTCCGGAAGCAGAGGTCATGACACATGGGTCTTACCCCTGGATCGCCCGTGCTACACAGTTTGACTACTGTAAAATGTGGAGAACCGCAGCTCAACACAGAAAGCAAACAAGAGAAAACAGCTTGCTTTCACGGGTCTCCATCTCCTGAGGGATCAGAACAGGCCAGACCATCCCTGACTCTACGCAGTCACCCACAAAGAGCCATGAGTTCCCTAAGAAATTCCTTCCTCCTCCTTCTCAGGCCCCACACAGTCTGAGAACAGACACAAAGGCCCGAGCCAAGCCCAGGAGTCCACTGACACAAGCCCCCTTCTCCAGACCCAGGGGCCCAAACGTCAGCAGGGCACAGTGAGTGAGCACTACTGCTCATAGCTGACGCAGTCAGCCCATCTAAGAGTGCAGCGATTTCCCTCCTGTTGTACTTCTCACCCCTGTTTTTCTGAGCCTTCCAACACTGCCAAGAGCTTACTCTTGCATAAAACCTGTGCCCGTGGCTGGGAGAGACAACCCACGCAGCCCCGTGCTGTCTGCCTGTGTCAGGAGGGGGCGCCCTTCTGCGTGCACCCCGCCCCATGCTCAGACTTCTCTTAACATCACTACCTTGAAGTGGCACTCTGAACTCACACGCTCACTGCAGAGCGCTCCAGCACTTTCAGGAGTGACACTTAGAAATGAAAAGCTCCATTAATTATTAACAACGGAAAACGAGATACCCTGAATGGGAAATATGCTCCCCGTTTGCTGCTTTTAGCAGCCCCAGGTCTGCAGCACTGCGTGCACATTCGTGAAATACGCTGGGAAGTTCACTGTAGCAGCACGCTTGGTAAAAGCCATTCTAGGCCTTCCTGAGCGAATTCACCCTTTTCAAACGAATTAGCTGGGAAATGTTTCTCCACTACTAGGAAGCTCTCACCTTTTCTCTTACAAAGTTTGGCCATTAGCCTGTTAGCTCAGGTATTTATTTGTAAGCTTATGAAAGTCGCGTGACGCATATGGACTTTTTATTCTTGAACAGTCCGACAGCGTCAGTCCCAATGTATTTTGGAAGGCACCAAACACCTGCTTCCGCATTTGTGACACGCTAGAACAGGTTCTCAACATGAACTGCAGTTTTCCTTCTCACGTGGGATCTAAACTTTAAAGAAATGGCTTACTGAGTCATTTTAGCCAAATATTAAAATTTCCCTCATTTGGGCCACACGCATTCGACATTCAGAAAGAATCCTGAGTCCTACGAAATGAAAACAGACACAGCAAAACTTGTGAAGCAGAGAAATGATATCAGTAAGGTAGGAGTGAGGGGAATGGTATCCGTTCCCTGCTGAGGTGGATTTACAAAGCATGAAAGAAACTCAAGACTGGGTTGTATCTCCTACAGATTAACTTCTTAAAAATTCATTTTATAAGAGGGCCCAACAGTGATCAAAACTTGGGACTTACTGGTAAAGGACCTGGTGGCCCAAGAGCTGGTTCCAGCCCGTTTTATAGCTGCCTTGGTAACATCCAGAGGATCGATTGCCCTCAGCCTTCCAGACCCAACCCCGCCTCCTCCTGCAGGGATTCGGACAGCCTGCCTGGTTGTTTTATGAACTTCAACTGGAGACCAAACCCGAACACGTCTTTGGAATCTAGTCAACATTTACACAAATTACTAACTCACACGAGCAGAGCAGCTTGGGGTCCCCAAACAGGCACAAGCGCAGTTATGTTTATAATTTGCTAAAGACTCTGGCTCACGTTGAATTGCCTCCTGCCTGAGCTCTTTGACGCCTGGTGTTGGGTTCTCATCTGTACAGTGCACTGATAGGATTATAAAGATAACATACTAGCGATTATCTTTAATGACCTTTCATTCCCTTTCTACAAAACGGAGAGTTTTGGATTTCCAATTGGCGCTGAATGGCCTGATCTGGCATTTGTCCGGGCCTTCCTCTGAGTTTAGAACAGGTAAATGTTACATGTTTGGCATTTTCTAGTCGCTTCAGCAGATTTAGCCAAAGCAGCCTCTATAAATCATGCCAAACGGGTTGGCTCCGCAAATTCCATTAACAAATGTACTGAACAATGAAAGCATGTCCAGCTCGCACTTGAAACAGGGTGCCGCACAGATCCAACGAGGCGGTGTCCGTGGGCTGCGACACCAGGCTCAGCAGCAGCGCCGCCCTCAGGGGCTCCTGCGCTTCCTTGCCTGTGATCGCGGGGAAAGGCTCTCCCACAGCCCCTCCATCGTGGCTCCTTCGACCATGGACTAAAAACGGAGCTCTCAAAAGTACCGGGACCTTTTTCTAGACCTCAGTGTTTTATTATCCTTTCTAATAAATCTATTCAACTCCAAATGTTTGAGAGACAAGCTTCCTGCAATAATGCCTTTAAGAGAAGTCAGACAGATTTCTCAGTTTTAACATTTGGCAAACAGACGAATAAGACACCTAGTGACAGAGTCGAAAGGTTCACCGTTTAGGGCGATTCTGTTCCGATGAGGCAGAAAGAAAAGAGGGTGTTGGCAGTTCCCCCAAAAGGCTCTTAGGACATGAAGGCAGGCACCGAAGAGCATCCATGACTTCTTGGCGAATAAGTGGCCTGGGAAAGTCCTTTCCAAATATTCCAGAAACGGCGGGGACAGCTGTCCTCTCCCTAGCACCAACTGTCTCAGGAAACATGCGCAGTCGGCAACTGCGTGTTGAGCTACTTCTCTGGATGCCGGGACCACGCTGGGCCCAGAAGGCTCATGCTCCAGGGGGAGCGGGGAAACAAGGAAGACCATTTCCCTGGAAATCCTGCTGGAGAGGTGGGTACATTAACCCATTTCAAAGACGACCGAGATGGGGCCCGACCTATTTCCCCCTCATTGACATACTCTGCATTCTACTTCCCCACAAGAGGGTCCCCAGAGCAGACCAAGTGTCCCGCCAGCCAGGTATACAGCGGAAGAGTCACCACTTCCACTAGCCCCAGCGAGACCACATAAGAAAGCATAGGGCCGGGAGGGCAGGATTGCTGAGGACCGGAAAACCGCTCCCAGGAGAAGGGAGGAGCAGAGCAAGACTGTTCTCTGGAGTGGCCACCTCACGGCACGGGGCCCAGACAGACGCTCCGGACTGCTGGGGTGCGGTGGGCAGCAGGAGAGCACACGCCACCAACCATCAGAAGGCGGCAGAGACCCTGAGGGGTAGACTCCGTCCACAGCAGCCCGGTAGGAGCTTCTGCAGCCCGAGTGGCCTGTTCAGACTCCCTGTCAACAGAGTAACTGAGTCTAATGACCGCAAATGAAGCACTTCCAGGGGCCAAAGTCTGGAACTGAGCCTCACTGCCCATTCAAGCTCAGAGAGCTGCCCTGGCCACCAAGACAAAGCCGGTCTAGAGCCAAAGGGCAATGGAGAACTTCCTCAGGGCCTCACGGAAGAAGCGAATGAGGTAAATTTTGAATTTGTCATTGACTTTTTCTAGGAGCGCATAAAAAACCTTCACCGCAGCCTCTGGGACTTTCGAACACAGAAAATGCAGGAGGACCCTGGATGCTCAGTCCCTGCTCTCACCGCTTGGAGTGGAAGTAGCTGGTCGGCCACAAGGTCCCCGATCACACTTTCAGCGCTCAGTGCAGGACTCGGGAACATCTGCTGCTTTTGTTCACAGTGTACTTTCAGTTTTTAAAACACGGACGCTGAGCCTGAGAGGCAAACTTCTTTCTCACAGCGAACCACAAGTGCTTATTATTAGGATAGCCCTAGAGAAATGCAAAGTAAGAGGAAAGAAATAAAAGAAAGGAGAAGAGGGGAAAATGAGGAGAAAGAGGTGAAGCAAGCAGAGCTGAGTTGTAGACACATGAAGAGAAAGAGACTAACGCAGACAGGGTGTGTGGAATAAAAGCACAACAGACTTTGTGACCAGCAGTAGGGCCGCCATGATACAAGGAAAAGAGAAGACTAAAACCACTGTTTATACTACACAAGGCTCTGTCTGCCCTATAACAGA